>JBAJNP010008264.1:0-20629 GCA_036877545.1 Yasuhikotakia modesta | reverse complement strand
CTCTCTAATTGACGGCTGAATTTGCACCACCTGAGGTCATGAGGAAAACTGATACAACATTCATAACAAACAACATATTTATTCACAAAAAACAATATAATGATTTAAACCAAATATTAAGGAAAAAGCAAACAACAAGAGCATAGGACAGAAGGGGACCTCTTTAAAACTTCTAAATCTTTAAAAAGATTCTCTGAATGATTCCTGAAACAACTGGTTGGTAAAAAAAACATTTTTATAAATTCTAGGCAAAGGGTGAGAATATTGAATATGCTAAAATATGGCTTAGTTTAATTTATTTCCCTTTATTTCCCTTACATTTGTGTTATTTTACAGCATTGATGAGTATACTATGATTTTAAAATGTGAAACAAATATATAAATTAGGAATTAGGTATTTTCAAACTTTTATGGTATCTTCTCAGGAAATGGAATTGAAACACTATTTGGTGTATTAAAATGCTTGATGTGATACAGGACAAATAAAAGCATTCAGCAACAGAAATAGACGCTAACCACTAATCATTTTAAAATGCATGTGGCACAAATTGCAGAACCGAAATGCTGGCTGTGACTCCAGTAGGTGTGGAACTGTATGCACCAAACAATTAATATCAACCTGCATGGGGTCTGCATGCATTTCACTTATTATTATAAAATCTTAGATGAACCAGGGTAAATTTCACAGTCTACAGTCTGCATGTCACAGATGTGGTGTGTGCCCTGTGCTAAATAATGTTTGAAGTGGAAGGATCAATATGCCAATGCATTGGTAGCATCAGGCTGCTGAAGGTCAGCACTGCCAAGGGCAACACCAGGGCCACACTGATGTTCTTCCCCAAACTGCAGTCTGGCAACAAACCAAAGCTGCTTGTGGTTTGATTATTGCTTATAGATACAGTAAGAAAGGAAAGCGTGGCCTGGAGGCAGCATAATTATTTACAGCTGAAAACTCATATCATTATCAGCATGCCTCTAACTGCCAGAAGTAATATCAATGTTAGTTGATTAAAAGAGAACTCTTCTTCTGTATAGCTTTTCATCAGACTGCAGCTTTTCAATTAGCTATTTTTGTTGATGTTTTTGTTGTTTAAACTATAAACTGTGCCCATGCATTCTAGGTCACAAAACAAATAATTGTGGCAAAATAAAACCCTTTCTTGCAAATGTAATCCTGTAAACATTGAGGAAAAAGCATGCAAAGATAATCAAACAGTGTTCAGGCCATCGTGTGGGTGCGAGTACAGTGACAGTGTAGTAGGTATTGCCTGATGCTGATTTTCAGTGATTGATTAAGCAAATGTTTATTTGGTCTGCACCAGCCCCCTCCGTCATCAAAATGTCACAATATTTTGTCATATATTTAGGATCATAATAAAGATTAAAGCTATAAATAACACAGCTGATATGAGGGGAAAATATATAAACCTGAAGGATAATTTATTATTCATGTCTAGATTACTCAAATGTGAAAGCTGAAATAGATCAAATCTCACATTTTTTATGTATTTCAGCTATATCTGTCCAGTTTCTGAGTAGGGCACCATAGCAAATAAATGGACAAGTCTCAATAACCATAAACTAAACCAGTTAGCAGTCCACCATAAAGCACACTGAGGAAGCATTGTTGTAATATGTTATGGTACAGATCTGCCCTTACAAAAATAACCATGGTTTTGATATAATTTAAATAAAAAGAAATTAATCATGGTTTTAATCATGCTGTAAACTATGCTGCATTTTCTGGAGAGATGAGTTTAGAATAAACTTTTGTTTTGGTTTTGTCCTGTTTCTGTGCACCCCTACCAGTTTTTGCATTTGGTTTAGCCTCAATTACCCTCACCTGTGTCTTGTTATCATTGATTGCCCTGTGTATTTATATCAGTTGTTGTATGATACTCTGTGTTTGTTTTGTGACTATTGCTTCTTGTTCTGAATTAAATTGTTGCATTTTGGATTTCTAAGCTTGTGTGTATTTTTTGCTACTCTCTATCCGTGACAGCTACAAACTCTAACTTGGATTATAAGTTTATTTGTTCCTAATTCAATACAAAAAGCACTGCTAAAAATAAACTAGTAATTATCATTGTTTATGGAGGCTGTGTATTTTAAAAGAGTGCTTACAAGAGTACATCTGTAGTTACCTTGGCAACATGCTAATACCAAAATCTAGATTCTAAATGTTTTAAATATATTGGAATTGCTGTAATTGTTGGGTCTGTTATGTGTTTGTGTGGCATGCAAAGTTGCTGCCTGTGAAAAGCCTTTCTAAATCAGTAACTTATGAGATTCCATCTGCAAATGCTGCTTTAGGAGGTAGGAGTCCATGCAGACAGTATACAGCAGGAAAACCCACTAGAGTAGTTTTGGAACATAGCTACTGATATCCAAGTAAGAAGACTTAAAGACTTCCGGGTTTTACAGACTGTAGTGCGCAGAAGCTGTCTGCCATGATGTACTGTATTTAATATGCATTCTTAAAGAGAGGAACAAGAGGATTACCTTTTTTGCGTTCTTTGAATGTAATGTACATTGTGTGCTGTGATTAAAAAAGAGGAAAGCTGGTGTATAGAGACTGGCATAAAAACATTTTTAGTAAAGTGGTGGTGTAGTGCATGCAGCTGGAATTATTGTTTAAATGTTAACAAGTAATCGTTATTGGGTCTTGATCTTTAAAATAAGGACCAAAGGGAGCATTTAGAACACCTTGAGGTACTTTGGCATGTTAAAAGGACGGCAAGAATGGCAGTGTGATATATCTTTATATTGGCCACAATATAATAATTACAATACAGTACAATTCAACAACAGAAAATGCAACAAAAAGCTAACTTCAAGTAGATGTCGCTGTTATAATTGGCTCTTGTATAACTGACAAGTAAAGGACCAAGACTGCAGTATGTGCGTATCAAAAGATTCAGGATTTTAGATATTCCTGCTTACATATAAAATGGCCTACAGTGGCAGGAAACTGTCATCAAAAGTGCCAAGAAAAGAATCGCCAATGATATAGATGGAGACAAAAACCAGAAATAGGCTTAACCAGGCGGACCAGTTATCCTCAGGCATGTTAAAGGTACAATTTGTAACTTTCTTCTTGGATATAACTGGAGACCTGATAATACTGATTTGTAATTGTCAATTTAAAGCTGTTGGGTCTAAATTTGTGACAAAATATGTCAAGTAAGTTACAAACAGAGATGGTGACAGAAACATAATGTTACGAATACCATCAACTAAAACATCTCACTGCTGTGACAATTGACAAATTGACAAAAGTGACAAATTGAATTTAAAGGAGCTCTAGAGTCAAAATCCATTTTTTGTTGGAAAATAGCAGTAGAACATAGGAAAAGTTTCAGACATTTTTAACCTATATAATTTTAGGTTTTAAAATAAGTGCCAGAAAATGGCTAGATTTGCACTTACGGCATCATAAGTGTCTCACTCAGTACCACATCAAGCTCAACAATAATTGTAAGCTGTAAATATTATGTTGTTAATATAGATTTTTTAAATTGTTAAAATGAGAACATATTCATTTTGAAGTGTGTACGGCTAACATTGGCACTGTAAAGAAACATTAGCAACATCCATAGATATAGCACCTAGGCACAGATAACAGTGTCTCTCTTCCCTGCGTAAAAATAGCCTTGTGATTGTAATCGAGTATACAAGTTGTTCTATATTATTTATATTTTTAATTGATAAATCTTTCTTGAAAATCTAATCTTGAAAATTATCCTGTTTGTCAATTACATAATTGTATTCTATTTAGAATGAATTAACCCTCAATTTTGTATTTATATTTGTTTAATATACATTCAGAGCCTGAATATATTTCATTGTTGAAAGACATACAGGCTGTTGGTGCTATGGCTACTGCAGCTTCACTGCCATTTAGTTCAACAATAGTCAAGTCATGGCCAGCAAAAAGACTTTGCTGATGTTAAGATGAAAATCATTGCCTATATTGCCTGTGTAACGTGAAGTCCAGAGACTTTGGATCCATTTGCAAGCACTTTATTATCATAGTCAAACAGGCAAGGGTCAACACCAGGTAAACAATAATATAGAAGGTAATCCAAAATCATAATCAGTAAACAGGCAAGATAACAAAGACAGGCAGCTAAAAATCAGTAATCCAATAAACAGTCTGGGTAATACACAGGCAATATAATGTAGGGAAAACTCTCAGAAATGTTTGCTATCCAAGACAAGACTTTGCAAAAAGTATTAGTTCCTTTGGGAGTATATATATATAGTCCTCGATGGCTAATGATCCACACGTGTGATGGGCATGACCCGGGTACCGGGCTTATGGGAAATGTAGTCATTAGTATTCTGGTTCCCGCTGGTGGTTATTGGAGAGGACCACAGAGACCGGGTTTGTGACCGATCAGGATGGGTAATGTGAAATTCCTCGGTTAGGGATGGATCAAAAATGTCTGTAGCTGGGATCCAAGATTGTTCCTCAAGGCCGTAGCCCCCCCAATCGACCAGGTATTAAAGTCATCTACCCTGACACCTTGAGTTCAGAATGGAACGGACTCTGTAAGCCTCTTCGCATTCCAGGTCTCTACGCTGTGTTGCATCCAGGTGGTATAGCAGGAAGCTCTGATGGTTCGCCGGACCATGGGAAGAGAGGCTGTTAGAGACCTAGCACACACTGGAATGGAGTAAGGATAGTTGCAAGCTTTCTGATGGAGTATTCTGTGTGTATTCGGCCCACATAAGGAAACAGCTCTAGTCAGCTTGATTTTAGTGGCAGTATGTTGTGAGGAAACATGTAAGCTCTTGATTGAGCTGCTCAAGTTGTCCATTCGACTGGGGATGGTATCCAGAGGTGAGACTGACATTAACACAGAGAAAGACTTTCTAGTGGGCCGGACAAGACAGGCGTTCCTAAAATGACCCCCAGTACAGACACGATTTCTCTCTGACGCATCTCTCTCCTTCCTCCAGGGTCAGACGAGTATAACCTACTTGCATGAGCTCAGGGTCTGGGTCTCTGGATAGTTCTCTTGGTTTTTCTTTGGGCATGGGAATTCTGGAGCAAAGTGTTTTGGTAGGTAGTCTGCCGGATCGTAACAGGTTAGCAATTCTTATACTGAAATAAATTAACTGTTCCAATGTTTTACCCTCATCGCGGCATGCTAGTTCAGCTTGCAATTCCGGGTTGAGTCCTCTTCAAGGCCGCCACCCATAAACAGTATTTACACTTGATTGATGATAATGTAAAAGATTAATGTCCATTGTCCAATGAAAAGCGTGAAAGCGTTTAAAACATTCCAAATAACTAACCATTTTGAAGCACCAGTTGTGTGCAAAATCATGTTTTAAAAATCCCTCACACCAAAATCATTTTTTAAAATGGTTTTTAGGTAGCTTCTTAGGGAAATTTAACTACAAAGTCCGGATCCTGCTGACTACGGCAGCTTAAGGAAATGAAGACAGACAATGACTGTCAAACTTAGTGAAGGCCAGAAAATCTGTTCTAATGGTAAGTGTTACTGGTTTACCTTACTAATGTAGCCAAACAAACCCTTAAGAGATCTGAGTGATAAATCCATAGAACTATGTGTAGGCTAGTTTAAAGAGGTCTTTAATTTAAACTTAAACTGACATAGTGTACTTGCCTCCCGGACAACACTTGATAGACTGTTCTAAAAGACTGTTAAAAAAAAACCCTGACTGAAAAAACAGTCTTCCACCCATGATTGATAGTCCCCTAGAATCAAAATGAAAAAAAAAACAGGTCTGGAAACAGCCATCTTGTAGGGTTTTGAAACATCCCAACACTGAAAATGAATTAATAATACTATAAGGGTCTATAATTTTCAGAAAGCAACTCTTTCAACAGGCTGGTGTCACAAACCCGGTCTCTGTCGCCATCTCCAATAACCGCCAACGGGAGCCATCCCTGGAGTACTAAAGACTACAGCTCCCATAAACCCCACAACCTGGGCCACGCCCCTCACAGGTGGTGGCCATCCTGTAATCATGAAACCTATAAATACCTACCTGTTTGACATGGACCTTTGCGAAGTCTTGCTCTGCAATCAATTCTGAGCATTTTTCCCTGTATCAATTATTATGTGTATTACCTGGACTGCCTTTTGGATTACTGATTGTCATGCAGTCGCTCCATGTCTCAGGTAATCCAGCTCCCTCTCCAATTACACCCACCGCCACTCCAGCCCATGTTTGGTGTTTCCTGAAAAGTTTAATGGAACCCCTGGCAAATGTAAAGGTTTCCTTTTGGAATGCTAATTTTTTGTTGACCAGCAACCAATGCTATACCCCACTGATGTTTCCCGCATAGCATTTGTATGTTCCCTTCTCACTCGATTGGGCAACGGCGGTGTGGAATCCCCCGAGTTTACTCATTCCCTGAGTTCCAACATCCTAAGGATAGAAAGGAGGCTGGAGAACAACTTCTGGAGCTGCAACAGGGAGAAAGAACGGTAGCAGAAAATACCCTCGCTTTCCCCACTCTAGCTGCTCAGTCTGGATGGAGCGATGCGCTACTCAAGCTGACATTCCGAAAAGGACTAAATCCTGTCCTTCAAGCAGAGCTGGCATGTTGAGGGTAAAACTTTAGAGCAAATCAAAAGAGAAATTATGCTTTTACTGTGGGTTATTTTGTCATCTAAGAAACGCCTGTCCCAACCAACCAATTCGAAAGTCTTTGTTGGTGAGTACCTCCAAGATATCTTCTCCCAGGTGCTGCACCTCCCAAGGGCCGAATTTTCCTGTTATCACAACCTGAGTCCAATATGCTAAATTCTTTACCTAAGTTAAGTTCTCAGGAGTGCATACAATCTCATATTCATCAGGAAGGCCGATAAATGGAAGATTGCTTTCTCTGCGACCACAGGCCACTACAAAAGTTTCCAAGCCTATGTTAACGATGCCTTCCGTGAAATTATCAGCCAATGGGTTATTGTCTAAATTGATGACATATATGACAATATATTCTGATACCGTACAGGACCACATTACCCACATCACAGTTGTCTCACAATGGCTCATCCAGCACCAATTTTATACCAAAAGAGAGAAACGTGAGTTTCACAAGACTTGTGGGTCATTCCTGGACTACATCATCAGTGCAGAGGGAGTCACTATGGATGAGAAGAAGGTGAGAGCAATAGTTCATTGTCCTCAACCCCAGACACTAAAGGAATTACAATGTTTCCTGGGTTTTGCTAATTTTTACAGGCATTTTAAAGGCCACTTCGGTTCTGTTGTTGCCCCACTTACATCTATGGTCAAGAAGGGAGTGAAACATCTTACCTGGGGTCCGGCAGCAATCCAAGCCTTTTCGAAGACGTCAAGCAACGCTTCACGTCTTCATCACCCAGATCCAGAGAAAGAGTTCATTGTGGAGGTTGATGCATTCAGTACTGGCATTGGGGCTGTCCTTTCTCAACGACACGGTGAGCCTCCTACAGAACAAAATTATGATGTGGGAAATAGAGAACTCTGGCTATGAAGGCAGCACTGGAGGAATGGCATTACTGGCTGGAAAGAGCCAAGCACCCATTCACTGTTATCATGGATCATCAGAACTTGGAGTATCTAAAGTCTGCTAAATGATTGAATCAATTGAATCAATGATTGAATCAATTCACCGTCCAGACACTCAAAATTCTAAGGCTGACGCCCTTTCACGTATGTTTGACATCACCCTAACCAGCCTTCCCAAGAATCCATCCTGCCCAAATACTGACATCCTGAGTCAGTATTTGTAGCTCCAGTCCAATGGGACATAATGACCAGTACCAGCTCTGCCAGAATGCCCTCAAGATCTTGCCTACATAAAAGCAGCTTTGCGCCCATGAATCCTCAAACTGATTCATTGCAGTCCCAGCTCAGGTCACCTAGGTATCACTGTCATTACCAAGTCCTCCACAAGTCCTCCCTCGTGTTAAGTTCATGGCTAGATCTAAGCTCGGCTATCACTCCTATGTCGTCTATCCCCAAGGGCAGGGCCGCCACACGACCAGGCATCATGACCTTCACCCCGGCACCCAAACACCAACAGCCGAAGGCGCGGTCCAGGACCCAGGCTATCTCCAACCCACCAACGCCACTGATCTCCGCACCCACTGCCGCAAAGCACTCCGCTCATGAGAGAATAGTCGGTGCTGTGATAATCAGAGATTCCATCGTCAACCATGTTCACGCTACCTGTGATAAAGGTAAGGTGCGCACATACTGCTTTCCAGGCGTGTGTGCTTGATATTGCAGCACAGGTACCCGCATTCCTGAAGGAGAATGACAGCTGCGGAGCTGTCGTTTTGCACATGGGGGTAAACGACACCAGAATGAGGCAATCTGAAATTCTAGTAAAGGATTTTAGGAGCCTAATCAAGTCTGTATGCCGTGCATCGCCCGCAGCGAAGATAGTGATATCCGGACCACTTCCCAACTTCAGACACAGTGACAAAAGTTTCAGTAGACTTCTGTCATTAAATAATTGGTTAAGATCGTGGTGTATTGAACAGAAGCTGCTCTTTATAAATAATTGGGATCTTTTTTGGGAGTGACCGAGGCCCTACCGTCCGGATGGCCTGCACCCCAGCCGAGTGGGAGCCTCGCTAATGACGGACAACATCACCAGGAGCATTCGCACAGACTGACTCGTAAGTACAAACCCTCCTCCTAGCTGCTGCTGTTTTGCTAAATTGTCAATTAATTATATATGTATGGCTAAACAAATAGAGATGTGTCTGTTCCCCAGGGGAAAGAAGAAAAATAAACCTAGAGCAATAAACCAGTAAAATCTAATCTCAACACTGTGAGAAAACGTAAACATCTGCTCAAGCTTGACTTTCTTAACATAAGAGCTCTTTCAACAAAGGGGGTCATCGTAAATGAAATGATTTCAGACCATAGTTTTGACATATTTTGGAAACATGGTTAAAGCCTGATGACTGTTGGCTTATATGAATCTGCACCACCAGGCTACCGCTATAAGCATGAGTCACGTCTGGCAGGTCATGGAGGTGGCGTCGCAATTATCTATAATGATTTTCTAAGTGTGTCGCAAACTACAGTTCATCGTTTCACCTCCTTTGAACTACTGCAGCTTAAAGTTACACTACCAGATAGAAGTAAAAAATCCATTTGCGCTGGTTACTGTGTATAGACCCCCTGGCTCCTGCTCTGAGTTTTTAAGGGAATTTCTTTTCTAACCGATCTATTGGTGTCTGTTGACAAAGCCATAAATGTGGGAGACTTCAATATTCATGTAGATGTTGTCAATGATGCTTCAGGAACAGCATTCATGGGTCTTCTTAATTCTTTTGGCATTAAACAAAATGTTAATTTACCCACCCATCGTTTTAACTATACTCTTGATTGACTCTAATCGACTCTGGTGACTTCGACCATAGTGTCCCGCATTTTCTTAAGGGCAGAAACATAACACCTAACACTAAAAACAGCTAATCTACTAAATCCACCTGAAACTGTTTAGCATGGAAGGAAAATAATGCAAAGGATAATGCACCTGAGAACTTGGGGAGCAACGATTTTATGATCTTTTTTAAAGAAAAAATTTAAAATATATGTAACATGATTGAATCCATGTGGCCTGTGATGGTTTTGGATAATTCAGTGTTGGTAAATGTTTCCGCTCAGGAGCAGTTTGACTGTTTTTCACCTATAAGCCAGGACACTCTCAATAAACTTATCAGGTCATCGAAACCAACTACGTGTCTCATAGACCCTATACCAACCACCCTACTGTTAGAGCTACTACCAGAAATTCAGGAGTATCTCTTGAACATCATTAACTCATCTCTGTGCCTAGGTTATATCCCAAGCTCCTTTAAGCTAGCAGTCATGAAGCTGTTAAAGAAACCTCAGCTGGACTTAAATGAACTTGCGAATTATAGACCAAACTCAAATACCCCTTTTATGTCAAAGATCCAAGAACAAGTTGTATTTTCTCAACTGTCTGCTTTTTTACTGAGCAACAACATTTTTGAAATTTTTCAGTCTGGGTTTAGACCACATCATAGTACAGAAACTGCTCTTGTCAAATTACAAATTATTTACTACTGGCAGCTGATAAAGAACACGTCACTACTAGTTTTGCTGGATCTTAGTGCAACATTTGATACCATAGATCATGGCTTGCTGTTGGATCATTTACAGAATAAGGTGGACATTGAAGGGCAGGCCTTGCAGTGGCTCTGATCGTATTTGTCTGACCGTTATCAGATTGTACACATAAATGGGGAATCGTCTGCCCTAATGCCAGTCCAGTATGGTCTCCCACAAGGTTCTATTTTGGGCCCTCTGCTTTTCACTATCTATATGCTTCCATTAGGAAATCTAATTAGAAGCCTTGGGATAAATTTCCATTGCTATGCTGATGACACCTATACTGATACTATACATATCTTCTAGACCCAACGATATTTCTAATCTAACAAAACTTCCTGATTGTATCACGGCCATAAAACATTGGATGACCTGTAATTTTCTACTACTAAATTCAAATAAAACCAAGATATTGTTCATCCACATTCTAATAAACAGACCCCAGCCGACTATAATCTCTAAACAAGTTAGAGGGGTGTAATGTTATTTAATCCAGCACAGTTAAAAACCTGGGCGTTTTTTGGACAGCAATCTATCATTTGATAGCCATGAGGCATATATTACTAAAACTGCCTTCTTCCATTTAAGGAACATCTATGGCTGATGCGGAAAAGCTTGTTCATGCCTTTATGACCTCTAGACTGGATTATTGTAATTCATTCTTAGGTGGTTGTTCAGCCTCTCTCATAAACCGGCTACAGTTAGTTAGTACAGTTAGTAAAATGCTGCAGCTAGAGTCCTTACTAGGTCTAGAAAATATAATAATAATATACAATAATATATAATATAATAATGTATAATAAAATATAATAATAATATAATGTAATAATATTCATATTACACCAATTCTTTTATCCCTCCACTGGTTGCCTGTCAATTACTGTATTACTTACAAGATTTTACTGCTAACCTATAAAGCACTAAATGGGCTAGCCCCAAATACATCACAGACCTTCTATCTCACTACAAACCGATATGTGCTCTATGCTCTCAAAATGCTGGTCTGCTGGTTTTGCATAGAGTTAATAAGTCAACTAAAGGTGGTAGAGCTTTCTCTCACTTGGCTCCCAAACTCTGGAACGAGCTCCCAGATACTATTCGGGGTTCAGACATGCTCTTGCAGTTTAAATCTAGACTAAAAACCCTTCTCTTTAGTCATGCATCAATAGTTGAATTGACAATTGTTATTGTCAATATAAGTTGATTTATGTACACAATGTCATGAACAGCTACTACGCTAAGTATTCTCTGTTTTGGGAGTTTCCTCCCGGGGGAGTTTTAGATGAACCTGCCTCATTCACTCTGTCATCAGTCATTCCCAGGGGACTCTCTCTATGGCCTACTCCAGTGATGGTCACACATTTCCACATTATTCCAGTAATTCTGTTATCTCTTTAAGTATCCATGTTTCTTTTCAAACCATCAAACGACAATCTTATATCATCAGTTCAGCACCAGTATTGTAACAGCAGATTGTTGTTAGAGCTGCTATCAATAACCTATGGTACTTATCACCTACCATGTTATTTTCTCCTATTTAAAATATTTACATAATCACCAGTTGGCCTCTTCAAACTTTTCATTTAGCTTCATACTTAACCAATCATAGTCTTGGTTACAGACTGCAGCTTTAACTTACTAGAGGAGAACAGGCACTCCCTGACTAGCCTGGTTTCTCACAAGGTTTTTTTGTCCATTTTCAATTCTCTGGAGTTTTGTTTCCTTGCCACCGTCACCCTGTTGGCTTGCTTAACGGGAGTCTGCTGACACTAGCATAGTCATCCCACTCATTATCTGTTCTGCAGTAAATATCCTTACATATATTTGTTATCCGTTTGTTCATCTGTACTGTTTATCATATTTGCCTGTGTATGATTGTATGTTTATTAATTATGTTATTTTTTTTTATTATTTAAATATGTTTCCTTTCAAGTTTGTTTCATTTCAAGTTTGTTACCATACTTTAAATATCCATGGATATTTTGTTTATATTTGTACAGCTGCTTTGTGACAATGTACCATTGTGAAAAGCGCTCTATAAATAAATGGAACTTGATCTTGAACAAGTTCTGGTGGTCAAACCTACAGACAAATGTCATTAACTTTGTAAAAAAATTGCAATAAATGTAACATGGCTCGCCAAGTCCCTCGCCACTCACCTGCTGGTTTACTGCAGCCACTGCCCATCCCCCACTGTCCTTGGTCGCACATAGCCATTGACTTCATCACAGATCTCCCTGAGTCACAAGGTTTTACTACCATACTTACAGTGATTGACCGATTCTTGAAAGCTTACCAATTGATACCCTTACTCAAACTCCCTACAGCTCTTGAAACTGCTGAAACTCTATGTAATGTCATTTTCAGATACTACGGGCTACCAGAGAACATCGTCTCGGACAGAGGTCCTAAGTTTACTTCCAGGGTCTGGGCATTGTTCTGTAAATTGCTGGGTATCAACATCAGCCTTACCTCTGGGTACCACCCACAGTCGATGGACAAGTTGAGCAGCTCAATCAGGAACTTATCTGTTTCCTCAGGATGTACTGCCACTCCCATCAGTCAGACTGGAGTCGTTTCCCATGTGGGCCAAGTATGTACAGAATTCTATTAGAAAACCAGGCACTAATATCACCCCATTGCAGCATGTTCTAGGTTTCCAACCACCCCTCTTCCCATGGTTCAACGAACCATCAGAGCTCCCTGCTATCAATGCCTGGATGCAGCGCAGTGAGGAGATCTGGAATGCGGCTCACGTGCACCTTCAGAGGGCAGTATGTCGAACCACTAAACAAGACAATCATTGCCACTCACAAAATCCTCAGTATGTCCTGGGCCAATGGGTTTAGCTGTCCACCTGTGATCTCTGCTTAAGGCTACCCAGCAAGAAGTTGAGTCCCACATACGTGGGTCCTTTTAAGATACTCAGACAGATCACACCAGTCTTATTCAGATTAGACCTTCAGGCTGAGTATCGTATCCACCGTATTCCATGCTTCAAGACCGCTGACGAAACTCTGAGCATTTTAAAGCCTTCATGTAATTTGAAATACTATCCTTCCATGCTTTTCAAAGTACTACAAGATTAGTTTGCTTCAAACTAGGTAACAACATGCAGACATTAGCGCTCGGTATGCAGGGAGATCCACTGGCAATACTTCCATTGCACAGGATAGGAGAACACAGGAAGTGAAGGGATCCCTACAATAGTATTCTGGTGTGGGCTCCCTCTTCTGGTGTGGCGGTTTAGGGCGTGGTGTTACAGAATACCCCCCTCTACAAGCACCGCCTGGCACTCTACATGGGTGTCCACTTTGTTGTGGTGCTGGACGGTCGGGTCTGGCTCTGTGGAACTCTTCCATAAGGGCAGGATCAAGAATGTCTCAGGTGGCTACCCAGGATCTTTTCTCTGGGCCATTTCCGTCCCAGTTCACCAAATTTTGTTGCTGACCCCCTCTTCGCCTATAATCTAGCAGCTCACCCTATAGGCTGGAGTTCCATCTATGTTCAACGGTGGTGGCTCTTGCACATCCATCTGGGGGCCAGTATGTGGGTGGACTGTTTTCAGCAGGGAAACATTAAAGGAAGAAGAGATCCTATAGTGAGCAGGAAGCTGACTAGTGTAGGTCACCTCATTAAGTTAGTCTGAGTATTTTAAATGGACCTACATACCTAGGGCTGAGCTTCTTGTAGGGTAGCCACAGCTTCACTAGTGAGTAAGCACTGGAGACGGCAAGAACGTGTAAGTGATTTGCTTAATATCTGTTCTGGATTGGTAGCTTCGTTTATTATTTCCTGCTAGGAAGGATTAATTGCGATTCTGTGCTCTTCGTGTTTTTTCCACTTGACTATAAGCTGTATTTTATCTGTAATTGTTTAGAATTACAGCCACGTTTGCATAGTTTGTTGGCATTTTTGTTGGCTCTTTATTTGCACTTAAAAGCTTTGGTTATTCTTGCAGTAAATTCGGCTGTTTTCAATCAAACATTATTAAACATAGTATTTATTGTGTGTATGTGCACTGTCGCGGAAGCATTCAGCCTCCTTGTGTGAAAACCGACTCGGGTCCTGCGACTCTACCTGTGCGACTCCACCGAGGACATGCTTTTGTCCTCATTCCTAGATGATGGCAACCCACTTGTAGTCATTGGTGACTTCAACATTCATCTTGAGAAGCCTTCTGCATCTCACTTCCTCTCTCTACTAGCCTATTTTAACCTCAACCCACACATCTGGCAACCAACTCGATCTCATCTTCACACGCAACTGTGTCACAGACAATAACATTCTGGTAAATCCTCTCCACATTTCTGATCATTTTTTCATTACTTTTAATCTACAACTCCCTATTTGTTTACCACCAAACCCTCTAACAGTTTCCTTCAGGCGTAACCTGCACTCCCTTTCTGCTTCTCATCTTTCCTCTTCTGTGTCATCCTCACTTCCCTCACCCACACAATTCTCTTCTCTGAATGTAAATACAGCAACAGACACTTTATGCTCCACCTTAACATCTTCTCTTGATAAAATCTGTCCTATGGAATTCCAGACTGGCATGAGCCACTCCCTCTAATCCCTGGTTACCAAACTAACCACCACCACCATCCTCATCCCTGACTCTCTGATGACCAACTGACCTTCAAAGACCACACTGTGAAGATAGCTCGGTCATGCAGATTCCTGTACAACATCAGGAAAATCAGGCGCTTTCTGACAGAACATGTAACACAACTCCTCATCCAGGCACTGGTCATTTCTAAACTCAACTACTGCAATGCTCTTCTGGCTCAATAAAACCGCTGATGATTTAGAACGCTGCAGCTCGTCTTATCTTTAACAAACCTGTAGGGGGCCAAGTCACACCCCTCTTCATCTCGCTACACTGGCTACCACTTACTGCCCGCATCAAATTCAAGGTGCTGACGCTTGCCAACAGATCCTTCACAGGCTCAGAACCCCCTACCTACATTCATTCTTACGTGGCTACATTCCTACCAGAAACCTACGCTCATTGAAGGAGCGAAGGCTTGTGGTACCATTACAGAGAGGCACAAAATCACTCTCCAAAACATTTTCATTCACAGCACCATGCTGGTGGAACGATTTTCCTGACTGTATCCGGAAAGCAGAATCTCTGTCAATCTTCAAAAGACAGCTGAAAACCCAACTCTTTCGTGAGCACCTAACCTCATCTTAAGTTAGAAAAAAATCTATCCCTCTTTTCCTACTCTTTCCTACTCTTTTCATTTAATTCCTTTCTACTGTGGCAATTTCCAAAACTTGTATTTTGAGCACTTCCAGTGTTTGTTTGCCTCTTTATGTTGACTTGCTGATTTATTCCTCACCTGTAAGTCGCTTTGGATAAAAGCGTCTGCTAAATGACTAAATGTAAATGTAAGCTTCAAGTCTTTGATGGAGAGCCAGAGCCAGTATCCAGGTAGATATTGAGGGTTTGGGGGCGTCATCTTCAATTTGCTTGAATCTCTTGATTTCTTATGGCTCTTTGCAGGTGGACATGAGCGCTGTATCACCCCCTTTCACTTATCCTGATCCAGTCATCCACTGCAGGTACAGTTGAGGGCTCTCATGACCACAGAAACGGGGGGTGGGGGGTTGACAGCCTAACACACACTGGAAGGGGGTGAGACCAGTTGAAGAATGTGTTAAAGAGTTTTGTGCACACTCTAACCATGGGAAAAATTCTACCCAGTGATGTTGTTCTCTGCTGCAGGTAGCTCCTTAAATATTTCAAATGGTCCAATTGCCCCTTGGATTGTGGGTGATAACCAGATGTCAGACTTACATTTATATCCAGGTGCTTGCAGAAGGCCCGCCATACCTGTGAGGTAAATTGGCTACCTCTATTTGGGACAATGTCTTCAGGTATGCTGGAACATATCTTGTACTGTCTCCATAGCGGTGGGCATACATTTCATGGGGATTAATCTGCAAGCTTTAGAAAATCGATCAATGATAACAAAAATGGTAGTATAACCTCAGATGGGGGGAAATTGGTTGCAAAGTCTATTGACAGGACAGCATGTGGCGTATTTTTTAAAATATTTCTAAGATGGAAAAAGGCTGTGCGGCAGGTGTTGGAGATATAATTATCGAATGATAGATTGCTTTCGAAAATCACTCCTAGGTTCTTGACTGTGGGGGATGAGGCAACAGTACAGCCATCTATGGACAAGCTAAAATCTGATATACTTTGTTTAGTGCTATTTGGTTCAATAATCAGTAGGTTTCATTGGGGTTTAGCATAAGGAAACTATTTGCCATCCAGCTTCTTATATCTCTTATACAATCTGTTAACCTAGAGAATCGAGCTTCACTGGGTTCGGAGGAAATGTAAAGCTGCATATCATCGGCGTAGGAATGAAAGCTGATGTTATGATTCCTGATAATATCTCCTAGTGGTAGCATATATAGTGAAAAGAGGATTGGGCCTAGGACTGATCCCTGAGGTACACCATATTTCGTGTGAGCATAACATGACTTCTCCTCGTTAACATAGACAAACTGATAGCGGTCGGTTATATATGATCTAAACCAGGCTAGCGCCTGACAACTGATGCCCACATAGTTTTCTAGTCTACTGAGCAAGATTGTATGGTCAATTGTGTCAAAGACTGCACTAAGGTCCAACAATATGAGTGTTGATGTTGCGCGACGATCCAATGTTAGAAGGAGGTCATTAGTAATTCGAAGCAGTGCTGTTGCTGTGCTATGGTGGGGCCTGAAACCAAACTGGAATTTTTCATAGGTACTGTTTTTATCCAAGAATGTACCACGTTGGCTGGCAACCACTTTTTCTAATATTTTTGAGAGAAAGGGGAGATTTGAAATAGGTCTAAAGTTAGCAAGTACTCCTTGGTCTAGGTGCCATGGTCTTTTTGATGAGAGGTTTAATTACTGCTACTTTAAATGCTGTTGGGATGTACCCTAGCTCTAGTGATGAGTTAATGATATTTATTATAGGTTCTGACAATACAGAAAATACCTCTTTTAATAGCTTTGTGGGGACAGGATCTAATATGCATGATGATGACGTGGACGATTTTATTATTTTGGATAGGTCCTCTACATTAATAGCACTAAATGCCTTAAGCTGATCATGCGGACGTCTAGTGTTCAGTTTACTGTTAGAAAAACTTGTGGTTGCTTGCAGGGATTTGATGTTTTCCCTTATAACTTCTATTTTGTTGGTAAAGAAGTTTATGAAATCGTTACTATTATGTTGATGTTCAATTTTTATATCTGTATGTTCTTTATTTCTCGTCAGTTTCGAAACTATATTAAAGAGGAACCAAGGGTTATTATGATTTTCTTCAATAAGCTTGCTCAGATACGTAGACCTGGCGTTTTTTACAGCTTGCCTATATTGCTTTATATTATCTTTCCATGCAGAGCGCCATATCTCTAGATTAGTGGACCTCCATCTACGCTCCATTTTTCTTGCTGCCTGTTTTAGGTCTGCTATATGAGGATTAAACCATGGTGCTGGAATCTTGTCCTTAATTCTTTTAAATCTGATGGAGTGCTAGAACAAGCCCTGTTCAAGGTTTCTATTACAGCATCTAGTTCTTCATGGTTATTTGCTAAACGATGCATTTGGGGCAGGTCCAGATTGCTGATAAAACTATCTTTAGTATCTGAGGTTATTATTCTTCCTGACTGAAAATGTGGAGTGGAGCAAGCAATTCTATCTAGTAGTATTGTGTAAACAATGAGGTAATGATCTGAAATAGCGTTGCTCTGAGGTATTATTTCTAAGTTATTAACGTTTAGCCCGTAAGACAGAATTAAGTCTAGGGTGTGTTTACGGATAAAATCACCAACGATTAGGGCTTTATCCACAGTGACTATTAGCTCAGATAGGAAGTCTGCAAGTTCTTTAAGAGAAAGTCTGTGTGGTGGCCTGGAGGTCTGTAAATAGTAGCTAAGACGAGAGAAAGCGGTTTATTGTTATGATCTGCTAGTGATACGTTTAGCATCATTACTTTAAATGAGTTAAATTTTAGTCCAGTTTTGTGATTGACTTTAAGCACATTTTTATAGATTGTAGCGACGCCACCTCCTCTACCCTTCAAGCGAGGCTCATGCTTATAATAGTAATCTTGTGGGGTGGATTTGTTTAAACTAAGGTAGTCATCTGTTTTAAGCCAGGTTTCTGTTAAGCACAGCGCATCCAAGTCTTGGTCTGAGATGATATCATTGATATTGGGTATTTTATTGGTGAGAGATCTAATGTTAAGGAGACCAAATTTCAGCAGCATTTCTTCTGTTGATATATTATTTTCCAGCTTTATATTAATTAGATTTGTACGAAATGAGGTACGTGGTGCTCTGTAATTATTTGTTCGTGGAACAGACACAGTCGATATGTGTTGGTATACCGGAGTTATAGACTCTATGTGCTGTGATATACGTGTCTCTATTGACATGTCTAGGCGGCAAGCAGGTAGATGGTTAGGCCGATCAGTCTGCTTCCTGACCTGGGCCCCAATTAGTCAGTTAAGATAATGGTGTCACATGAAGAAAAAATTCACTATGGACAGAGGAGTTGGAGGGAATTGTTACAATATCTTCTTAATGAGATCATTTGTGTATGTGTAGTAAACATAAATGGAAAACCAGTATGTCTAAAATAGTGATAATGATAATTTGAGTGCTGTACCTGCATCCACTGAGAAAATGCCTCTGTTGGGCTGTTAACCAGTAGCACACTCAGTTCATGTGCATTAACTCGACTCTATTGAGTTAATCATTTAAAACGCAGTGTGGCAAGGTCAAATTAACATGCAAAGCCCATGAGAAAATTACATTTCTTTCTTAAGAATAGCTTTGTGTTAGCATGGTGTTTTTTAAACTTGCACTGGTTGAATTTTAACATGTCACACACACTGATGTTTTTGATCTACCTATGTCTTAACTATGAAGAAGTCACAAAAATGCAACGCCAGTAATACTTGCAAAAATTGTACAATTAAAATGTCACAGTAATTTTACATTTTAATGTATTTTTAAACATTATAATTTTAAATTTAGGCTTTACCTTATTGCACCAAACTGCAAACATTTATTTACAGATTGTTGGCTTGATACATGTAAACCTCATATTTGTTCAATTAAAATGTATTTTTATAGTACTTTTTACACTTGCTTTGTTGGAAATACAGGAAATACATTTCAGATTAAATAACTGAGACAGAAAAAAGTGTAAAGAAAAAGAGTATAGAGTATATATAGTACCTAAAAGTATAGATATAAGGAAAATATATAGCTACAACAGCAATGATGGGCCCAAGGACAAAAGCGCCACCACTCTGTGTGCTTCTTAGAAAATGATGCATAGGTGTCAAATGCATTTTATTTTGAAATGTATGTAATTTTGCACCTGTCTGTTTAAGTGTTTTGTAGGTGACATATCCTGCTGTTGGTGGTGCTGTAACTGTAACTTGAAATAGTCACATCATTGGAATCAGCCCACAGCACAAAATATATACCCAAATTTTGTAAATCCTGTGTATCCAAAATCCTTTTGTAAATTTTGTAAATCATGTAAATCCTTCAATCCATGCCAAAGACATAACACACATTCTATTCCATTTACACATTTGGCAGATGCTTGTATCCAAAGCAACTCACAGTATATTCAAGTTTATACTCTGTCATTACATGTGTTCCCTGGGAACAAAACCCAAGATCTTTATCCAAACCCAATGCTGTACCAACTGAGCTACAGGACGTGATTTATTGCCTTAAATCTATTTATTGCACCACCATGGTAACACCATTGGGGATCTAGAATCCATTCAAGGTTTAGCATTTTCAATATATCTTACTTTTTTTGTTAAGGTATGAAGCAATTTGAGTATATTTAAAAAAAAGGATTTCTACCAGTTGGTGACACTATGACTTTGACTCACAATAGGCACGTCTATGTCATCAGTCTATAGAACTAAACATTATTACAACTTATTAACTTATATTATTTGCCAAATTCTTCGACAATACCCGTAAAGTATTTAAAAATTTAACTCAACTTCACCTGAATGTAGTTTTGGTAGTATACTATGATGGCAACATTATGTATTGTGACGAGCTTCCACGGAAGAATCAGCGTCGCCCTGGCAACCAACGACGTGCACCGGCACGCACTCACCATCGGCTGATCGATCACAGCTGCACCCCATCAGCCAAAAAACCCATAAAGACAGCACACGCTGAAGCGCACGGGAGACGATGGTCTCCAACGAATGCTAAGGGGGTTAGACAGACAGTCTAACCCCCTTTCTCTGTCTGTTCTCGAGTGACCGATCACGCCCACAACTCTTGGAGCACATTGGACACCCTCTTATCACTTGGATTGAGCACCCTGATCGGAGAAAGCACTGACCACGGCAGCACTCCTCACCGGCAGACTCATCTTCACGTACACTTTGCTTTATTGTAAATAAATCCACCCTCCGGGGCGTTGTTTCACTAGCCTGCCTTGTCGAGTGGT
>JBAJNP010008263.1:0-20630 GCA_036877545.1 Yasuhikotakia modesta | reverse complement strand
AGAGAATCTGTGGGATATTGTGAAGAGAAAGTTGAGAGACGCAAGACCCAACACTCGCCGCTATTGAAGCATCCTGGGCCTCCATAACACCTCAGCAGTGCCATAGGCTGATTGCCTACATGCCACGCCGCATTGAGGCAGTCATTTCTGCAAAAGGATTCCCGACCAAGTATTGAGTGCATAACAACATAATTATTTGAAGGTTGACTTTTTTTGTATTAAAAACATTTTCTTTTATTGGTCGGATGAAATATGCTAATTTTTTTAGATGGGAATTTTGGGTTTTCATGAGCGGTATGCCAAAATCATCAATATTAAAACAATAAAAAGGCTTGAACTACTTCAGTTGTGTGTAATGAATCTAAATATATGAAAGTCTAATGTTTATCAGTACATTACAGAAAATAATGAACTTTATCACAATATGCTAATTTTCTGAAAAGGACCTGTATATGTATTGTTTGAGCCAACATTTCCATGTATACTTGGTTTTTGCCCACGTTCATGGATTGTCTGGTCCATATTACATATCAAAACTGACGGACATTTTACATATCTGGCAAGCCTGAATCAGATTTACTGACTTCTACAGCGTACAGTTTTTTCTTTTTAATCAGTGTGCCTGAAAACAAAGTTGTTTTAGAAGGTAGTTTGTTGATACTAGAAGTGTTTCTCAGAAGGAAGCAATCAGTCATCAACATTTTCAGATGTTTTGTGAAATAATCCAAACTTTTATTAGTGTTTATATAACGATTCACAGAAACCACAGCACCCTTATTTTGTTATTTCCACATCTATTGATTATTGTGTTGCGATCTATTTGCTTTCAGTTTCTTTCTAAATGGCACCTTAAAGCTACCGAATAGACCAGATCTTATGCATCTAATCATTTGTATTTAGTGTCTCATGGCCCTAAAATTGAAAATGTGAAAAGGCAAATGTCTCTTCAGAGAGATCTTATGTTTTGTTAATCTTTACTTAATGAATTAAAAATCTGAATTGTGATTCACTCCAGGTACTGTATAAAGGTCTTTAGTAAAAAAAATGGCTACCTTTACCTATTCTTCATTAGCTCTTTGGATTGTGATGATGCAGGAGATGTCTGAAGTGTCTCATTAATACCCTCTTGAGTGGCAACAGATCAGCACAGATAGGACATTTAGATATTCCCAATCAATACAACAGTCAGTTTGCAAAGTAAGATCTGCTAAACCCAGTATTGGATCTGTATGGAAAGGTGCTGCAGTATGGATTCAGTCATATTAAGGCTCCTTATCCTCATTGCCTGCAGTATTGATCCTAGACTCAGCTCATGTGATGGACAATGTAGTATCTGTACCATCTAAATGTGACTATTACAAACCCAGAGATGATGATACAGTCAAACTGATATTATCATTTGGCCATTTTAATCTGCAGGCCAGTAGCTCGGGATTGGCCTACTTTCATACTATTGAGGTATTTATAGTATGATTATTGCAAATGAACACAATCTCAGTTCTTTTTGTTTTTTGGCTTTGTTTCAAAACCTAGTGAGCTGCCTGCACACACACCATTTTAAGGCATTATAGGAGCTTGTCAAAAACACAGATTTATCTCTATAGCCAAACCTTGATATCTTGAAAGATACCTACATTTGGCCACATTCTAAGGCCACACCACATGACGCGTCCTTTAGAGTAGACAATCCCATAATGCATTGCGTCAAGCTCTGGAATGAAAAGGAAAAATATCACTGGCAGTTTTATCCAGTACAACTTGGAAATGAGTAAAATGAGGAATATCACAAGTAATTTATCATACAAGGCCAAAGAAGTAAAAAAAGACAGGAAAAAAAGAAGTAAAGGAGCGGGCTATTAATATTTCATGTGAGGTGCTGATGTGTCTTCAGGTGCTTCTTGTAAGTAGTGTTGTGGTTGTTGCAGCAGAACAGGTGGGGGTTGAAAGCTTATTCCACCACAGAGGAGCAGAGAGTGTGAAGTTTCTGGAAAGTGACTGAGCCTCATTAAAATGAGATCAGACACCTTTCACTCACTGGTCAATAGGCATGGATGGGAACATAGACTTAAATGAGTATCAAAGTATGAGGGTGATGTGCCAAGTGCAGACCTGAAAGCCAGTGTCAGTGGAGCAAGACCAATAGTGGCTTCACTTTGGCCCATGTTTTTACATCGTTGTGTTCTGGATTTTCTGCAGAGGTGTAATCACTGTTGATTAGCCAAGACCGCATTGCAACACTTTCTTGGACTGGTCACCATTGTGGAGAGAGACTGCATGAAGTTTTTTTTTAAATTGGCTAAAAAACAAGAACAAGTGATAGACATCAGGGCAGTCTCTGTAGAGTTTTTGCTTTTGAAGGTTGATTTTTAATCAAGAAGTGTGTTCTGTGAAAGAACGGCAGGGGAGTTGATTGAACATGACTCCTTTGAGAAGAATTGACATTAGTTTTCAACTTCAGCAGAATACAACTGTTGTTTTTTTTTAACAGTGGGGACACTTAAATGTGTTAGAAAGGTACTCAAAGGTGGGTTGAGTAGCCAAAATCTTTACTCAAGTAAAATGTACAATTTACAAGAACAATTTTCTGCTTTGCATTTTGGTAACAAAATGCAATTAGTGCACATGCAGTATAATACAAAAATATTCATAATGTATATTTAGCCAAATGATACAATCAGATAAAATCAGATTATCACCTGACAGGGTCTAAGAACATTTACAGTGTTTGTGTGATGTACAAACTGATAATAGACAAAATGCATGTTTTCTTATGAGTTTCTTGTGTTGGGAAACTTGCATCACTTGTCACTTGGAAGAAATTGTTTAATCATGCTGTATACAGTAAAGCAGATGCATCAATGAATTTTCTTATGTGTTTCAGGTGTATATTTCTGGCAGTGCGTGTCTAACAGGCTGCTAGTGTTAGACTAGCCAGTTAGCTTCCTCTTGGCTAAAGGAGGGTTAGAAAAGTCTGGGACTTCTAGTGTTAACTGTGTCTGATGTGCACACATTTGGCGAATCTCTTCATCATCATGACGCAGTGACATCAGTTTCAAAGTGCATTTTTTCTTAGAAAAATGCATTAGAAAAAAGTTACATTTAAATTTACTCTTAAAATGATATATCTTCCAAATAGTTACTTGAGTAAACATAGCACATTACCACCTACTTTCAGACGCACATGTTAAAATCAATGTAACATAAGTGGTAATAACAGTCTTCCAAATGAGATCCTTTCCCAATGTCTGCAGTAGATGGAATTTTTAGATGCAAATGCGTTTACCTTATCACACATAAACCATAACTTGGTATCAGATATGAATTCTCCTTTAAACAAATCACATTAGCTCTGCATTACTCTTATGTCCCAGTAAGAACAAGGGAAAGAAGGGTGTTGCGTTACTTTACGGGCAGAGTCATTGATTTATTTGCAGTTTTCCACCAGACTTTAGCGAACACAAGCTACGGAACTATATACATATTTATATTTAACATGGATATTGATTTAGATGTCACTGCAATGTATCTCATTAGGGTTTCACTGCGGAGAGCACTCCTCCGTGAGTGGCCACAGAAGGTTTTCCGGCCTTGTGTCTGAGTGGTATCTGGAGGGAGGGCCTTATCGATCAAACCTCATAATTGGTCCAGAGCTTTATACAGGAACTCTGGTTTGTTTGATTTCATTTGGCACAGATACTTAAAATGGGATGGGCTGTAGCAGAGCATCAATAAGCTGCTCATGAAAGAAACCACAGTGGCCTATTAAGCCTGTGTGTGAATATTGTGTTTCCGTTCGGTAAAATGAAATGCGTTTCTAAGATCATGAGCACAAGATACGGAACTAATCAGTGTTATTGATCAGTGTTAAAGATACTGAAGAAAATTGTGTCATTCGTTTTTCATGATATGGCTCTGGTGGTACTGGATGTAGGAATAGTTCAGCCTCAGATGAAAATACTGTCAATATTTACTTAATCTGATGATGTTGTTGTTATTTTGTCAGTGGAACCCAAAAGTCTTCACACTTTAGCTTAATCTTCTAGTTTTCAATACAACCGCAGTTTATACTGACAATGTCTGTCAAGCCTTCCAGATGAAAAATAAGCATTTTAAAAGTAATCCGTTAAACTAATTCTAACTAACTAATTCATAAACCATAATATAGGTTTGTGTCAGATTTTTATTATTATTATTATTATTATTATTATTTTATTATTATTATTATAACTTAAACTTTAAGGTAAAAAACATTTTTATTAAACTTAAAAAACATCTTCCTTAAACTGAATAGGTCCCCAGTGTTGTTGTGAAAATAAAGTCCTGAAAAAATGGCAAGTAAATTAAAAACAAGTTTTCATTTTTGTTTGTTTTTTTTAACTGTTTCTTCAGCTTGGTTCTAGCCAAGGAACACAAAGATAATGTGTATGCAGAATTTGTTTGTCTATACTGTACCACAGTCTAGCATTGCTAATTGTTTAGGAGTCGTTGACATTTTGAATTTGCAAACTAAAAGACTGTGTATATAATAATATAAAATAGAATGACAGGACAAAACAAAAAGTAATTATAAAATGCAAATCGCACGCAGAACCGCCAGGAAGGAACCGAGAACCTATTTAGCAGGCTCTGGCCAGCCTGTTAGTGAACCGTGTTGGCATATTCTTATTTGAACTGTTTTTGAATGTGCAGAGTGTGTCACAAACAGTTTAATTGCATTGTAACTGTTTTTATTTATTTGACAGTGACAAAAAGATCACAGCATAACCATGGGTCCTGTTCTTTGCTCTTTAGAGATTTCTCAGGTTTTTTGTGACTTTTTGTGACAAGAACATATTACCATATCCAAATTAAATGCTTGTATTTTTGACTGTGGTATCACACTCTTAAATGACTGCCTGGTTTTTGTGCTGACTTTTTTTAAATCTAAAATGTTTAAAGTTTTTTTCTTAAAAACTGGCTCTGTGTTTTCGCAATATCTAATAAACTCTGTTTAAAACTTTTCAGACAGTTAGACCAACAGCAGCTTCTATGAACTTTATTAACTTTATTCAAATGGATTCAACAACCAAAAAACAAGTTTTTCAAAATTACTTTAAATGTTTTAAAAGTTTTCACTTCTTCAGAGGACATTATCTTTGTATTAGCATCTAAACAGTTTATAAAGATAGAACATTCATGCCAGGAAATTATATCTCCCCAAATATAAGTTTCAGATGAGAAATGTGACCTAATGAAGTTGACCAGATTAACTTGTCTGGCTACTGTTTGTCTTCATATCAGTGCCATTATGATATATAAAATTTTATATGTGTAGGTTCTGTTTAATCTCAATTTGCCTGAGGGCAATATTAACCAACCTAATGCGTTTTTTTATTGTAAATATACCCAGAGATGGCGAGCTAGACCGCTTCATTGTCATTATACTAAGCCAGCAGTCAAGATGTTATCCTGATATTTCTGTATGCGACTTCAGTCGTATTATAAATGACTGGACCCAAAGCTGTTTCATTTCTTTACTGTTTGTGGATCCCAGAAGCACTTTAGTTTCTTTGCAAGTGCTCTAGTAAATCAGACTGTGTGATTTGGGCGTAGCTGCGGCAGCAGGGTGGCTGGAGGGAATGAATGCTGCTGTTAATCAGGCGTGTCTGAGAGCAGCTCTAAGCGTAATCATGGACGGCAAAGACCGGTGAGGAGAAAAATACGCTTGGAGCCAGAAGTCGGGCTAGTGGGCTGCTTTCATTGTTTTCTGCTCACAACCTTGCATTGCTAAAATAGTCAACTGTGAGGTTTAAGGACTGAAAGTGGACTGACAGTTTCATTATCATTTTGAGTTTGTTTGAGTTTAGTTTGTTTTGGTGTAAAAGCAACTCTGAAGTGTTGTTTTCCAACCACTGACTTTCACTTATAATTGTTTGAAGTGGTGATGTGGTGTTTATTTTATGCTATTCAATGCTGTTCATGCTATGCAATTCAACTGCAATATTTGTTGCAATTTTTTAGGAAAGCAATCAGGCATAACTTGTGAAAGGAAAATACTGCTGATGATGTATTGGTTGCATCTTTTTATGCTCCTGTCACACATATTGTAGTATAAAACATATCTCATAATTACTTCTCTATATAAATTACCTTCAGAAAGCAGCATGTTAATGAAACATAAATTAAAGGGCTGGTAGAAAATCCAATAGGACAAATGCATCAAAAACACAGTGAAACTGGCGACCCATTCAACTTCAAATCTACTCAATGATGAAACTTAAATTAATGATGATGCTTTGTAGTACAATGTAAAGAGACCTGAAACTAAAAGCATTTTTGGAAAAGTTGTTTTTGTGAATGTTTTTAAGGTTTAAGTTGATTTTATTGCAAAATTCAAAGTAATATTTTGCCACCATTACCTTTGTCAAATGAGATAAGAGAACATTATTTTATTGACATTTTCGGATTTCTCTCTCCAGGAAATGGCTGATGAATGCTAGCATGTAAATAAGTTATGAGCGCGCCTGTGCATCTTCATGAATATATTGTTGACAAATTAATTATTCAGAGATGTTTCACTATAAAACTGAATTTTATGACAGTTGCAAATGGGACATTGTATGATGACCTAAACTAAAGATGGCCAGAAAACCGTCAATTTAATTTTTTGAAATTTGAGAAATTTTACACAACAATTGAGTTTGCGAATGCAGTCCATCCAGTTAAGCCTAAATGCAGTTTAAGGCTTCACAGTTCTGCTTTAAGTAAAATATTAGATGGTTGTAAAGAAGTAGTTCATTATGACTTCAGATTTATTGTTTAATAAAAGTACCACATGCTGTGACAGACTGGAGGTTTTCTACTGGGTCTATATGATAGCTTTATGTGAGGAACAGACTGGAATTTAAGTTATTATTCATATCCCTCATTGCTGATGAAGCTTGTAACTGAAATCTAATTGCCTGTATTAATTTTCAAAAATGCTGCTTTAACATACTTAACCAGGATGAAGCTGCAGATTTATTTTCAGTGAATTTATCATGTTTTGTCATGTTCTTCACTTAAAACTGTCAAACAGGTTTAGAAGGTGCTAAATATATAGCACTTGTCTTCTGAACTTTTCTTTCCTCACAAGAAAATCTTAATGTGTTAAAACCATTATAAAGTGTCAATTTCATATTAACTTATACATGTGAATTTCAGGCAGTCATCTAACCCCATCTTTTAAATTTAACTGTAACTTGGCCGAAACTGATCATAGAAGAACATGAGGAACTGTGAAGCATTCACAAAAATAATTTGTTGTGTGACACCTTACAAAACTTTCAGACAACAGTTGTATTTGCAGAGACATTTCAGCCTGATCACATGCAAATGCAATTAAAGGCTGTGTGATACTGCTGTGAGGAAGTACTATCTGGAGGGCAGTCGCTGGCACCTAGCGTGGCTGACATAAATAATTACTAACATAAATGGTACAAAAAGGTATCTCTGTTGAACAGAGGTAGAGGCCTTACATTCAAAGCTGTAAAATAATGGTTCATTATAGCTTGAAATTTATAGTTTAATAAAGGAACTTCATGCTAGGACAGGGTTTTTTCCCCGTTTCCAGTCTTTTTTATTTTATAAAGAACAATCGTCTTCAAAGGTTTTTAAGGATTCTGCTGGTCATAAAATGTAGGTCTTAATTTGACTTTTTTTTATCTTAACAGAGTATAATTTGAAATCTGAACAGAGTGCATTTCTCAAATCTGTACCAATTATTGATAATATTTTGTAGTTTTCTCTCTGACATGCAAAAAACACGCCACTATTGTTCGACTCATTTTTATCATCTATTTACATCAATGTGCATTATTTCATTGCTGTGTTTATTTGCCATTGATTTCAGTTACAAACAAAGAAAACAAGATTTTCCACAAATTTGCCCAAAATGTTATTATGAGATCCACAAATTTCCTTTGCAAGGGCACACACACACATACACAAAGAGATAGACAAATATGTGAACACTACAACAAATACAGCAAAGCTTGCATGCACAGCATCAATTTTGGAGACAAGAGGCAGGAACGCTGTTTCTCATACGCCCCCCGGCTTGCGGGGGATTGGACGTCAGCCGCGCGCTTTGCGCAGATGAGGAGCGCCCCACAGAGCTTTGCCTTTGAAGTCAGCCTGCAATTCAGAGCCACTGATACATATATCGATCACCGCGGCAACTGAAGCTTTGCTCCCGCTGCTCGGTATTTCATTTGTTTTCCTGTGGTTCCTTCCTCATATTGATCCTGCGAGCGGCCAGCATGTGAAACACACAGACATGAGAGCCGTTTACAGCTGCGTACATCATTTTTAGTTGTCATTTCTGAGACTGTCACGCTTGGCATTTTAATGGGTTTTTTTAGGCTGTGGGTTTATTTCTGTTGTCTGCGCTGCTGTTTATTTTGTCAGGATAAATATGGACTCTTGCTGGGTGTAATTTATGTACTTAATTATTCTAGAATACCCCAAAGCACGAGTCACACAATCCTCTCGAAATATAAACATCCGAGAGCAATACTATGTTTTATTGTTTGAAAGTAAAGAAATTGCCTCCCAATAATCATGGCTTATAGTAAACTTGGAACAGCTAAGGGACATCTGCTCCAATTAGTGCCTAAGACACCCTTATCTGTTCCACATTCACAAAAAATCACACCTTTTTGGTGCTTTATTTTTATAAAACAGGCATTTTAAAATGCCTGGAAAGATTTCATAAAAGAAACACACAGTAATAGAAATAAAAGAAGGCTAAAATATAAATTTCACCATCAATGTAGTTCCTTAGCAATAGCAACACACAGGCACAGTGCCACTGTAATACAGATTCTGTTGACCGCTGAGGCCACGTAATTGGACAAAACACAACTGACATATGGGCACCATAAGCAAGACAATATATTCCCTTCTAAAATAAACCTTAATGATTAAAACTTAGTGATGCTTTTGAATCTGTGCGGCAGGCTTAGTTCAGCAGCGAGTATGTTTCTTTACGGTATACGCGAGTATGCATACTTTGCACTGTTGGACCATGCCAAGAGAACACTTCAATGCTCAATACAGAGTAAAATCAACCCGTCATACTTTCACTGCACAAAGGAGCTTTGAGCTCCATTTGTGTGCAGAGAAATGTTTAGAAGTGTCAGGTTTCAGAAATACACTCTGAAGGTTTCACACCTCGTCTCTGTATGTGTGGAAGTGCTCTGAAATGTTAATACCTGTTATTCATAGTGTAGACTCACCTGCGGTTCACAGTGAATGCTCCGTTTGAGCTTTCTGAATTCAGGTGCGCTTGATGTGCACGAGCATTTTTTTGGCCTCCGGGACCAGAGACATAATATTGTTCATTTTGAAACAGCCAAATTATTTTTAATTCTTGTCTCTTAATTTAAGAATAAGGGTTACTGTTTGGAAAAAAAAACATACCACAAAAGCATTGTAGCGATAACAGTGCTAGTTTACAAGAGGGAACTTTGTATGTGATCTGAGCTGGAGCTGGCAAAATGAGTCAGAATATACACAGGGTAATTACTAGCAACAGATAAAACAATTGAAAAGTGTCAATTTAAGGTTTGGACAAAATGTGTTAATTAAACCTCTATTCAGTGACTTTAATGCTCCAAAAAACAGTTAAACATCTAAAATAATAATCTTTATTATTATTGTTTTCTGAGAGGTGAGCCTTCCTAAATCCTTATTTTAATTACTTTAATAATTTAATGCTTTTTTTTACTTCTCTTATTTTCGACCGGTGTTGGTTAGACTTAACTTTTTTTTGGTTCTAACCAAAAATACATTGTATAAAGTAATTTTTAATTGAGAATTTTTTTAACTGTAAATCATTTTGCCAGCATGGGTCACATTGTTTTCTTTGGAAGCTACTTTGAAACCGTGGAAACTGCGAACTACTTATACTTTTAAAGTTTAACCATACAGAGTTTAACAATCCTTCTCTCTCTCTCTCTCTCTCTCTCTCTATATATATATATATATATATAAATGCAGAAAGAGAGAGATTACATATTTACAAAAAACAAAAATGCTATTAGAAATGCTGTTTAGAAATTCCTTTCTTTTTGGGAATCAGTTTATTGAAGTACGCCCCTAAATAAACTGATTAAATAAATAATGGATCAGATTTTCTGACACAGAGTGGTTCATTTGACTAAAATGTCATGTACATAGCAATAAGGTGTTTTGACAAACCAACTCTGATGCTGATTAGAAAAAGGAGCTCATTACTGGAAAAGCTACATTGTGTTGAAAGCAACAGAGCTCCACAGCGCTGGTGGGAGCAATTATAGTGCAGAGAGCTAGACTGCGATCACAATTTGTGGATGAGTCTGCATTAAAAACTAGCTGTTCTGTCCTGTACATGCTATGCACTAGTACAATGCTTGTACAGAATAGAAACTATATTTATATATTATATAACAGATTTTCGCTTTGGCATGTATATACAATGTATATGCATGTATTTAAAACATCACATTTATGTAGATCGTATATTGATACTCATTAAATCTATAAGTGAAGAACTATTGTTTTATGTTTAATGTTTAGACATTGTTTTTTAACGTATGGTCTTGCTACAAAAATGTTACTGCAAAAAGTTTTGTATTAGCTATATCTTTACAGAAATTTAGCCAGTGTTTTTCCTTGTTAGGTGGTACAAACCTGTTTTGTGGTGCAGAATGAAACTCATCACTCAACTCAAACAGGCATCACTTATTTTAGCCTTCTGTAACTAATACATTTTGGGATATATGATGTACCTCTGAAGTACAATATAAATCTAGCCACAAACCCATATCAAGAAGGTGAAATAAACATTGAACTTTATCACCAGTTTTAGTTTAGAGGAGTCCAGAGAGAATTAGTGTTTGTCTGTAAAATTTTACATATATTAATTGATTTGTTCGGAGCCTTGTTGGATGTCAACATCCAAGTCTTCATTTTAGTATGACTGTGATCACCCTGTTTGTTATTTACAGCCAGTGATGTGTCCTGTGTTCGAGTGCCTTGATAAAACATTCCCCTCACACCTGTCTCGTCTCATGATTTTGCATTTGCCAGGACCGCATTGTAAGACTTAATGATCGCACCTTTCGCTCAGCATAGTCTGTGGTGTCCCAGGTTTCCCTGTCATAAATCTCATTGGCTCAATATAGATTAGGGATGTCAGGGCTTTGCTGCCTGAGAAATCATCACCTTGGCCAAGACACTGCTTGTCAATCTTGATTAATATTGCGGCCATGTTGCCGGCACCTCCCGTCGAGCTGCAGGAACAGGTGTATTGGGTTTTCCTCTGGGATTATAATGAAATCTACTGTGTAACTTTGTCCCAAAACCTAATTTATCTTCATATTCATGCTGGGTATGCCAATGACTTGTTTGGTCCTTTAAAGCATCTGGCAGAGGTTATTCTGCCACTCTTGGGAAGGGATTCCAACACACATTTCCTTAGATGACAGACTGCATTCGCTGCAGATAAATTGCTGGCAATTGATATGAATTGACAGGTGTCTGAGTTACGTCAAGCAGAATATAGATTTTTGATGATACTGTACAAGAATGATGCTCTCTCTGCAGGCCCCTTTAGCTCATAAATGCTTTTGCGGTCATATTGCAATATTAATGCTGCACGCTATCAGGTTTTAAGATTTAGTAAACTCAAACATAATTTCAGGGAAACAAAGAGTAAATCAGTCATCTTCGGTTCAGAGTGAAAACTTACTGCAGGATGTGATACCAGCAGATATACCAGAATCATAGGAGCGGAAACAAAGAAAGTAGATCAGTAGACAAACATCAAAGCGAGTGACTTCCTCCATTTTGATGTCAAAAGATGGGTTATCATTGCAGTGCAGTGCAACTGCAGGTAGGTTAATTGTGTCTGAGGCCCTGACTTGCAGCATGCTGTTGCCCAGGATTATATTCAGTCTTATTGATTCGTATGCTGCTTCCTTCCTCAGCTCTGAGGAGAATGAATGCCATAATCCAGGTGTCCACACCACCTGTGAGGTTTTGTTAACACCTGCGGCTTTGAAGTTACTCGGCGCTCCTTCATACTCGTTTTATTTCCTCCGCTGTTGCTGGCAAGGCAGTAAAGTCTTTTGGGAAACTTACGAAAAAAGTTAGCAATTTGTTTCTGCCCAGCAGGCATGGTAAATACAGGCCCCCCTCAGGGACACAGCACAGATGATTTTACGCACCGTATTGTATGGCTCCCATGGGCTGTCATATCGTCTCTCTCCCAGAATGCCCTAGGCTCGGTGATAAGGCTGCTCCTGATGGGACTAATGCATAGCCGACAAGCCGCCTCTGCACTGCAGGTGATGAGAAATCAAATTTAAACAGCAGACTGCACTCATAATAGCCACAATCAGACAAACAGGTGACTTTGCTTGTGAAAGAGACAGGCCTTTCTGTGCAGTCTTCGTGCCAGCCTCTGTTTATGCATGGTAATGAATAAGGATAATTAGGCCTTTTGCTTACTGAAATGCATCTGCTTTTGCTTTCACCAATAAAGAATGCTTAACAATCTGCTGTTTCCCTGGAACCTTCCTTAATTCCCATTTATTTATATCAAATCACATAAAACTTGATTGCGAACATTCCCAGCCAGGGTGCCAACAGTCTTACTTTGACATGCTAGGTGGTAAAATCACACCCTTGCTTCACACCCTGTCCAGGTGAGAGTTTATCCATGTAAACAGTTTTTGATAAATGGCCTCTATTACGCCAAAGAGTGACGAGGCAGTGGAAAGTGATCTCCTTCAATTAAAGCTGCTCCTTGGGTTATGTGGATTTTATCTAAGGTTCACTCTGGGCTTGTACGTGCTGTCAGGGTAAATTAGGGGCGCTGAGTAGACAAGCATGTGGCAGCACTCAGAACGCTTTTCCTGGCTGGCCGCAGCGAGCCACAGGGGCTTTTACCTACAAGTCAATGAGCAGAGATCTGATCCGGCTAAACCCAGACACAAAGAGGCATAGATTTTTGCCATGTAGGGGGCGTTCGTAAATGCGTCATCTGGCTCAGCTGAGAACAGGTGTATATTGAGACGTATTTATGGGCTGTACTTACACTTTGTCCACAGTGGGAAAATTTGTCTGTTTATAATACATGCAAAAATGTGCAATGTGATGTAATCACAGTCAGTCAGAACATGTTTGAACATCTTTGTGTCAATGATTTACTGTTGGTGAGCGCTCAGGTATTTTACTTCTTATTTAGCCGCTTGAGCTGTTAATGTCACATGACCAATCATACCAGAGTAGCAGGAAAATTACATTCTGACATGTCTACAATTGGCTGATGGCACAACAATAACAGTCCCAAGGCCTTCACTATCTTAGGCTGTGTTATCAAAGGCAACACTGAGGAGAAATAAAGGCCATTTCACTTTCTTAAAAGCTCTGAAAACATTTATAAGAGAAACCAGATACTATCGAAGTCAGAGTTTATTTGAAGTAATATTCTCTTTAAAGATCTCATTTTTAATTTAACACCATCATGAAGGGGAAATTCATGTTTTTTTTCCAATGGTAAGGCAGATGTTATTATTCTGATGGACGTATACAGATTGACTGGGGGAGGAACCAAATCAAAGCAAGCAGATCAAGACTCAAGGTTTGTTATGTGGCAAATTGCAAAGGGATTCTGAGTGCCCTGCCGATAATTAGCAAAGAGCTCCACATCTCACAGCTGCAATACACACTTCTCCTGTGTGATTAGCTTATTAGGCCCCTTAAAATGCCAATATTCTCTCTGGAAATACAGACCTAGACAAAGGGGAAGCTTAGCTTTCAACTGGCAGGTCAAGAGACAACACAGTGGGGAAGAAATGAGGTTCAAACCATTAAATGAGTCATTCATGCATTCTGACTGATCTGTTTAGAAGTGGAGTGTTCTGTGCGACAGACCGGGTATATTTGAGTGGTTTGTTTTCTTCTGGTGTGAAAACCATGCAGAACAAGCTGCGACCTCGGTTGCGACCTCCAGGTACAACTGCCCAATTTGCACCACCTTTGTAGCTGTCAGAATGCACTTTTAGTTTGTGAAAGATTGACCTGTTTTTGAATGTAGTTGTTGCATAGGAGAGATTAGCACAGGATGTTTCATAGAATTGTCATAAATATGTGTCTATTTGTTTGGGATGTTCATAAGTTATATATTTTGAATTTAAGTCCTTAAGAATCCTTTAGAAAATTATGGAAAATACATACCTTTCCATTGATTGATTTATTGGTAGAAATGTAAGTCGTGTATCATATGTCATGCAATGTTGGAAGTTTAGCCCCATGTTTTTCCAAACCCATGACTCTTATTTCTGAAGCTGAAATAATATCCTGGCTACTTTTATTCATACAAATAAATGTGATTGGGGACTAGAGCTATTAAATTAAAAGAAATTAATAGTCAGAATATTTTTCATAGATTACAAAAAACAACTTTTTATTTCTATAGAGGAAAGTCAGTCATATTTGGAAGTAAAGGCAATTTGGAGCACATGACAATTAGCTGAAGTAAGACTTGACTCAACACACACACATGTAAAGTTTTCTGTTGAGAGCATCTTAGTTATTAAGAGTCAGAAATGAGCAGAAACCTAACAACTGATTCAGTCCACTGCACAGTGACTACACAACAGATATTCTGCGAAGACAACAAATCTGTCCATCTGTGTACTGATACAAACAAATTAGCTTAACGCTATTACCCTGTTTGTCACTTATGCACATAATAGCACTATTAGTACTCTTCATTTTCCAGTAATCACAGATTCAACCGTATGCTGTATAGACAATCTCTCTCCTCAGACTTTTTCTTTTTGAATACTGAATCCTAATACTGTTTTCATTGTCCCAAATATTAAACATTTAAAAGAAATCTTCGTGATCATGATTGACAGCGACTTGCTCAAAAGTTCTAACACTAGCATCTTTTGACACCACACCTTACAAGATTTTATCTGCTGTTTGTAACAATAACAGCCCAGCTGGAACAGATTTGGCACAATTATAATCAGCTTAAAAATGATTTAAGGTGTGTGAGCGATGACAGAAAATTCACTGAGGGGAAGCTTTAAGGGGAGGGTGAAAAGAGACACATATAGTGGAGTGAGCTACTGAAGTATGTTAAACTGAGAGCCAGCAGAATGTACACGTTGCCCTGGGTGAGGGCTGTTCTTCGAATGTCCGTTTGGCCGTGATATTTTCATCTGACTGCTCTCCTCGAACAAGACAGAAGAAGAGAACGAGGGAGAAGAGGAGATATTGATTTATAGCCTCCCACAATGGATCTCTCTCATTCATCACTGTGTCCATGTGCACTCAGCCATCTCACCATGGCTAGAAGTACAGACATAACCACCACAACACATACAGCTACACAGGAACTAGCACACAGTACAGAGTTTATACACAGTGACCCCAAAACAGGCTTTGGCATGTTCTCTAACGTAAACATATAGCGATATCACTACATTAAATAAGGTATTGATTGAGTTTTTCAGTGTTTTCTTATTTTTTTTAATTATTAGAAAATAAGACAAAGTATTTGAGCATTTTTTTGAACATCAGATGAACATTTCATGAACATTTAAGTTTCAAAACTTAAACTGTTGTTCATAGCAAATGTTATGAATTACATTTGTAGTTACTCTACCAGAACGTCTATGTGAACTTAAGAGGAATGAACTTGTTTTAAATGATATTCTCTGTTAATATTTAAAAGCAAATATTGTCTGCTAATGGTCCTGTTATACTTGTATTAACATCTGTTTTGCCTGATGTGATCACCAGCAGTCAGGTTAGACAGATTGCTGTTAACATGTGGCGTTAACATGCATCTCAAATGTGTCCTCATTATCCACATTATCAGGGTTTCTGCTTTTTCACTACATAGTGTTTATGCTGATGTGTTACCATGTGCTCATTAAAGTGCCTCAAAAAGTTCAGTACAGAGTTGTACTCATATACGGTATATTTTGGTCAAGCATATTAACTAGCTTTAAATGTGCATGTTACATAATCTGTCACTGCATATTAATGGCAGGCATACTGAGAATGTTTCCTGAATTAGTCTTGATGTATATAGTTTATCTGTAATGTTGATTCACTTCAATAGGTGGTCTTTCATTGCTGTCAGGGAGTCATGAGGTTGTGTCTTATTCCAGTGTTATCCAGACTTATGCATTCTGGCTACTTTTTAGTTGCTCACAAAATGTTTTGTAAGCTTTCCTATAGCTCAGCTGTTGGAGCATTGCGTTAACAGCACAAAAGTTKCGGGYTTGTTTCAACAGGTAATGATAAAGATAAGAACGTATACATTGAGTTCACTGTGAGTGGTTTTGGATAAAAGTGTCTGCCAAATGATTACATGTAAATGTAATGTTTTGGATTCTGTTTTGAACACTTTTAGCATTTAGCATTCCCCAAGACAGACCGGCCTTAAATGACAAAAACCTGTCCTAATTTAGACTTTCTCATGTTGTTTCACACATGCAAGGGTCTCTACACTATGTTTCATCATGTCCTGTTGTGTTACCAAGGAGAAAAGAAAGTCATACATGTTTGTAACATGAGGATGAGTGATTTATAGTGACTGAATTAACATTTCTGGAGTGATCTATCCCTTTAAGAGCCCAAGTACTTATTGCATCCACTGTAGAACATGCAGCTGGCCTCTGCTCCCAGCAGAAGAGGTTTCACTTCTAAACAATACATAGACTGATATTCTCAAGACTGCAGCCACATGTTAGATCCGGATCTGCCCACAGTCATTATCCAAATCATCAAGAGCTCTCTCGTCATTTTCAGCCACTAATTTTATTTGCTTGTTAATTTATTTCCATTAGTGTTGTTGTATTGCTGGTAATCACATGTTAATGACCAAGATAACAAGTCTTGTTAGCAGAACTGATAAAGGCCAGACTGTTGTGATCACATTTGTCCTTTTTGGTTTCACTCTTTGTGATGTTCTTCTCTGTCTGCAAGCTTGTAGAATTACGCATCACTTCTCGCCTCGTACAACAACAACAAACTATGTCTTGCTTGCAGGTGATAAGATGATTGATCACATGACTGTTAATGACTGTCAAGCTTATTAACACCGAACATCCCTATAGGAAAGGCTTCTCAATAATTGAAAGGTTGTATTTTACCTACACTAGTTTTACAGCAGACAGATTTATCATTCTGTCAGATTTTAATGACCTCCTTCAACGGGCTGTACAACTTTATTGCCGTTTCACTGTGGCAGGGATTTTGGAAACAATTTGTTTCTTATTGATGACTTTTAGAGGTGATTTCCAAGGCTGCCTGTTGTTGAAGCTGACAAAGGTGAATGAGAACGAATGTTAGGTGAGATGTTGCAGAAGAGGTGAGTAGGAAACAGGAATTGGCAGGGAACTGTGGAAAAACAAACATGTGTTGTCAAAGCAAGTAGCGTTTTTTCATCTGTCACTACCCTAACAGAAGGTTATAAACGGAATGCATCTTTAGCTTACCTGGAATGTATGAGTGTTTTTTTTAAAAGATAAAGACTGCATCTGGTTTTATGATGTAATTGTGGTGGTCCAGAATTAAATATGGGTGTAAATAGCACCCAAACTTGTTTCGTGATCAGATCACAGAAAGAAAGCATGTACACAGGTAGTTAAAAACTAGCCTTGATGTTAATCCATCCTGATGTGCCCTGGAGAGAAGAAGCAGCAAAGGACTAAAATAACTGGCCAATCAGAATCAGGGCATCGAGTCACATGGTACACATCCTGATATAAGTCGCTTTAGATAGAAGTGTATGGCAAATACATAAATGTGATGGAAAGGTGATTCACTGTTATAACAGAATTGAATGAAATGTTTTCATTAGATTAAAATCCCAGTGCTAGATTAAGTATAACACAATAAACAAATATTTAAATGTCAAAAACACTTATGCGTACAACACAGAGGCATGGGGTGTTTCTAAGACGTGCTCCCACTATCTCTCTCTATGGTCCAGGTCAGGGAAAGAAACATCATCCCTTATTACAGAACATTACAAGATAAAAGGGACCAGACAGAAGCGTTAAAAACTCATCATCTAAGAGGAAAATAGCACAGTTGACCAATAAATCTCCAGGGTCAATTTTACCCCCCTGACAACTAGGTCAAGGGCATCACACAAATATGTCAGCAACAACACAAAGAAACCCTGGTGTTTGTTACTATGTTTTCTTCCATCTGCCCCTTTTGGGGACCTGTGTAAATGGTGTATACAGTTAAACAGGAAATGAGATGCAAGTGCTATCTGCCATGGCTGAGGCATAGTTGGTCGTCTCTCGTCCAGCGGCGTAGATCTATTACACCTCTACTCTGGGGCCGCCGTGAGAGAGCCATCCTTGCATTTTCATCTCTCTTCAGATGGCCGCAGCAGGTTCTCATGTAGCTCGTCAGCATTTTCCCTGCATATTACCATCGCAACACGCTAGCAACGCCACGTAGCAACCACACTCCCCTGCCTTCATTTTCTCAAGAGTGCAGTGGACAACCACACACACATATGCGCACATGCATGCTGACCTCGCTGTGGTCTCATCAAAGCATGGAATCAGCCTCAATTTAGCTCTGTGACCGGGATTCATTCTCGCCACTCATGACTGCCTCTGTGCTCATATTCAGCCAAGAAATAACTAGGTCTCCTTCCTTTCATTTTATTAAATACTCCAGGACGTTTTCCAACTTTCCCATGTGCCACCAGACCTTGTAGATACTAACAATAGATTCAGGAAATTAAAGTAATGGTACACCAAAAAATGTAAATTCTGACACATTAAAGTGCCATAAAAATAGTCCATATGTGGCTCCAATAGACCTAGTATATAATTCATGAGGCATATGGTCAATCTAATGGTGAATATATGAAGCTTTTGGGTGCACTGTTCTATTAGGCCATGTCCAGAATTTAATGATCGTATGCAATGTCACGTTCACTTGAAAAAATATCTGCATTAGAAGCAAAGGGAAATGTTCAGTGCTTCAATTCAATCAATAACCAGTTGTTTTGTACCTATTGATGTTTATGACGTACTGTCTGTTATTTTCTGTTTGGTTTTCTTGACAATCACATTTGGAGAAAATGTGGCACAATCCAACTTTGTATTGATTATAGCTGGAGGAAATGTTTCTATAGAACTAATGACATTTTTTCCTTTTTATGTACAGTAACCACTTAGATTTGACTCGGTTTGGTTTGATTGGTAATTCTGTTAAACCAGCTTGTTATAAAAAGCCTTTTTGTAATATTGATTCTTAGACAAACATGGTACAAATGAGAATTGAACAGAATTTCATTCCGGCATTGCAAGCATTTGATTTATCTTTCCATAGACAGACAGGCACCAGCAATCCCATACTCTGCAAAAGGCCAGGTACCAATCCCATCAGTTTTATTTTCAGCTTTAAATTACATCTGATAATGCCCTGTGGCAATAAAAGCAACTTAGATAAGCTGAAAACCTATTCATAATCGTACAATTATTGCTGCATCATTCTGAAAAGGTCCTGCAGCATTGCAAGAGAGGCCGCCAGTTTTTTTTAGTGTTAGTTTTTTTCTTTTTCAAAAACATTTTTAAAATGAGTTCTAATCCATGAATCAAACGAGACAAGACTAATATTAACTACTCAATTTACATATAATTTGATTATAATAAATCATGTATTTGAAACGGTATTTGACCGTTTAAAACCGCCAAGTTAAATTTTTTTAGTTATTTCATATGATGTATTTAAATTCAAAAAATAAAAAAGTCATGATTGTATATGTAAAATATAACAAAATATTTATTGTAAATATTAATAAAAATCTAGAAGGAAAACAATTACTTCTGGGTCCTTAATGCTGATGCTGCACACCATATATTGTAGCAGATACTGTAAACTTATGGCTTCATAAATGTCAGTTGATTGTATTTACTACCAATCAGTAGTAATCAATTTTTGCTCAGTTATCAGAATTTAAATGATCTTAAATCAAGTTCAGTAATGAAATAATGAGATTAAATGTCTGAGGGAAGAGTCATTAAGTGGCTTGACACCTAGGGACATTTATGCTTTCATATAACCTGCTTCACCAGCTGCAACGGTGTAAAATTGAGCATGAGAAATGAAGAAAGGAAACCGTGTCACTAGCTATCAAAAAAAACAAATCATGTTTTATATGGGAAGTGAAACGGGGGTCGAGTGAGTTTACACATCCCATCCTGTGATCCATGTCATCCGTCTGATATTTCAAGCAGCACAGCAGTCGAATACAGATTCACTTCACTGCTTCTGTGATTTCCTCTGTGGCGGCACCCTACTCCTCTCCCAGAATTCATTGCACTCGCTTTAGCTTTCTTCCCTCTCGCTGTTTCTTGTCCTTCATGTTCAATTTGCTTTGGCCCGCTAATGAAGTCAAGCTTGCTCCCAGGCAACTACAGCTCAAAACACTCATGCCAAGCTGTTTAGGATTCTAAGGACTCACAAACACTTCATGCAATAATAAATCGAAGACTTAATGAGGACATCTTATTAAGTCTGTAAATATGTGTGCAGGTTCTATAAAGTGAGTCAACACTTATTATGCT
>JBAJNP010008262.1:0-20631 GCA_036877545.1 Yasuhikotakia modesta | reverse complement strand
GTTATCTGTCCACTACAGCGATGTCAACGCGTCCCTCAGGGGACAATGAAATATGTGAAGGCTTGGTCACTGACCAGTGTTAAACGCCTGCTGTTTGTTTGTACTGAACTACAACATTCAACAGCTATTGTTGTAAAACGCCACGTCATTCTCAGCATTAACTTTTAAATAAAGTAGTTTAAGTTCGTTTTGAATTCATCTTGACATTGATCATAATTTAGCTTGTAATGAAAAATATTTAAATATTTTACTTGAAACCAAGACTATTAGAATATTAACATGGGTTTGTTTAAGTCGTGTCCGGAACTTTCTCTGTAGTTACTGTGGTTTCACGTTAGAGCAATTCATTCAAATAAAGTCTCTTTTGATTTAAACTTTGTGTGCACAGACAGTTCTTGCATGTCAGACATGTTGGATTCTGGTTATAAACGGGCCAATTTCTCAGGATTCTGGAAAATTCTAATAAGAAAGTCCAGCATAATTTCTTACCGAAGGGCTTCTGTGCATATAATCGCTGTTTGAATAATAGTCTAATAATCATAACCGACTGTTAATAATTAATGACAAGAGTTTTAAGTCCTTTAGTTACTGAGTAAGAAATCTGGTCATTTTAACTGTTTCAAGCCAAATGCTTTAAACTATTTTAAACTGTAATGTTTGTTTTTCATTGAAATGTTTCGCTGACAGTCGCCTCGTCTCCAGAGTTTGTTTTTGTTTGCATCAGTCCATTAAAAGTTTCCTTTTCATTAAGCTTGTGTTTCCACATCACCTCTCTCTCTGTCTCTCTCTCTCTCTCTCTCTCTCTCTGTCCACGTTTCATGAGAGACCTACTTCACGAGAGCTGAGTACAGGTTGTCCCCTCAGAAGTGATCTAAATAAAGTCACTTTTAATGTAAGTGTCTTGTATGGGCGTGTTGCGTCTGTGGGGAGGTGGAGTGAGTTGTTATTCTTCAGTTGTGTTGTTTTTAACACAAAGCTAAAGGACTCTCTCTCTCTCACAGCCATCTTAAATTTAAAGCATGTTACTTTAGAAGCTGAACCACTTGTGCCGTCTCAGCTTATAGTGAAGAAACTGTAAGTGGACTGTTTGTTGATGCCCCATGAGAGAGTAAACATCAAACTCTTTAGGGTAAAACAGCAAAGGGTGGCAGGAATACATGAATGATGTAAGAGAATTTGTGCGTTGGATGTCTCTCTCTCTCTCTCTCTCTCTCTCTCTCTCTCTCTCTAACACACACACACGCTCTGTTTCAAAACCTAGTAAGCTGCCTCTGTAGACAGCATTATAAAAACATTGTAGTGCGTTTTCATGTTTTTGCCTGTTGCTGTACTAGCTTTGCATCTTTCCTGTGACCGTCTGTAATTGAGATATTAGCATAATGGCTTGCGGTTGTCATACACGAGCATTTGTGGGGTTTAATAAAAGCTCTTTGTTACAGTTTATGGAACAGATTCAATGATTCAAAGCTATTCCAGTAAACTGACCAGTCAGTAGATGGAACCGTGTGACACAACAGGAGAAATGTTGAAGTATTTTGACATTAATTCTCCTTCAGTTTTATCCTCAGATTGTTCGTCCTTGAGTGAATTAATGCTTGTGTTGCAGGTCCACAGCCTTTTGTATCTAATCGGCCGTCTGTCTGTGTGCGATTGTCTGTTCACTCGACACATTTATCTCAAAACACAACAGAAAGGAGGTTGTGATAACTTTGTAGTCGCTTTGTAAAAAACAGGAAGCAGCACAAAGCAGCAGAACTCTCAGATTCAGCTGTGATGTGATTTGATCACGTATCTTAATAGAGTTAGCATGGAACTTTACCCACGATGCACTTGCATGCCCTCTGTCTCTCTCACTCTCTCGCTCTCTCGTGCTGTTTGCAGGTGCAGACTTCCTGTGGGTTGAGTGGCGTGAGCTCTGCTGCACTCACATGCATCTGTACTGTTCTGCGAGAGGATTGTGTGTTTTGGATGCACAGAGTTTGTACAGAACATCAAGGGTGGTCCCTAAAATCGGACCCCTTTAATTCATCACACATCTGTGGCCCTGCTCACGTTCAGGTTCTGTTATCTTTCAGATAATTTAGTTCACCACTTTGGGCTTTAACTCTTATGAATGTCGCTGAGTCGTTGGCAAGCACTAACACCACCTTAGCAACAAATAGCACAAACATTTGCATAATTCTATACTGTCAATTCATCAAAAGAGAAGCTGTTAGTCATTTAAAATAGTAACATTCATGATGGTAATTTTAGAGACCAGGCAAGAGAGCAGAAAGAGAAAAGAGGGATTCTGCAGTGAACTGGAGACAAGAGTGAGAAGATAATAAGACGTGTAATTACCCATGATCCTCTGGGCCTGCCCTGGATAATATATCAGAGGGAGAGCAATACCAGAGCGAGCGTGACTTTAGCATCAACGCTCTTGTGCCACATGTGATGTCCTCTGAACTCAGTCTAACGCTGTATCTCCTCGTGTGTTTGTTAGAACTGTCTGACATCTGTCTCTATGGTGCTTATGGGCTCCTCGTGACATCATCTTTGTATTGTAACCACGGTAACACCAAATGACATCTTGACTTTAGTAATTACCCATAATCCTCTCTTGACTTATAAAAAGTTCAACACAGGCACAGAGAGGGATTGAATTTGAACAATTCTTCAAACTTTCATCCAGCTGTGTGTGTGTCTATGACTCAGGGTTTTTAGTGAAACTACACACTCCTGCATCCCACCGGCCGTCATATGAGTCACGACCTTAGGGAGACGACAACACAAACACACACATCTCCGATCGCACCTCGCCAGTCGCACCCACACGCTTGCATCCGCGCCGACGGCCTCAGATAAGTGTCTGTATGAATCACACACCATTATAAACTTCTTCACTGTGTGTGTGTGTGTGTGTTTGTGCAATCTCACAATAAACTTCATTTTAAAGTGTGGGGGCTATTAATTATTTAAAACATGGAGTAGATTTGCTAGTCAATACACACACACACACACACTGGACACTAGTTAAAGCTACAGTTTGTTTACAGTCTTGGTTTGCATCAGTCATGATTAAATCAGTGAATTGATTCTATAGTTTCTTTAGGAGGATAAAATGATGAAGTTTCTCTCTTTAAACACTGTACAGAACGGATGGATGTCACATCTCATCTGTCATGAGCTACGGCAGCGCGGCACGTTATTTTGGACAGTTGGATCAATAAAGAATCTCTCAGTTTCAGCTGCAGGTTTCCTAGCAACAACCCCACAGGTTTCTTGATGTGTTTGGTAACGTTTCAACGTTTTCAAATGTTTCACATAGTGTAAATGTTTTGAAACGTTTGGAAATGGCACCAAAATCACTGCAAGAAGTGACAGCTATAGAGTTCTAGTTGTTGTGCGACTGCAGAACCCAAATGAATTGTAGTCCACACACACACACACACACACACACACACACACACTGTTGACGCCTCTGACAGACCATTTATTTCCTGAAAACTATCGACCGCTCCAGGCTGAGAAACCAATGGTAACTATTAATTGTCAGAAGTGAATAAATAATGGTGTGTTTTTCTGTAGAGCAGATTTATGTGTGCGTTAGTTTTGAGATGGTAGACGAATAAATTGGTGTCCGTGATGCTTCTGTATGCTAAAAAACACAGTGTTTTGCTGCGGTATGTTTTTGTAAATAAATAAACACCTGCGTTTGTTTGTGTGTGTGAGATTTAAACACTGCAATAGTTTTTCACCCTGTTCCTGCCCAGACTGTGTGTATTTGCTGCGTGGCAACAGCGCTGTTAAAATATGATAACAGTGCGAATGCGAGAACTAACATATGTGTTTTGGTTGGTATAACTGTTCAGTTGCTCCTGTGGGGGTGTGTGTGAGTTTCCTCATGTGATGTGTGGCTGTAAAGCTTGTGTCAGCGTAACAGTCTGTGAAGAAAGACTCACATTTACTGAAGGTACAGAAGCACAACTTTCCATTTGCAGTCTGACTAAATGAATCGAATAAAATGTTAATTAAAATTTTTAAGCGCGTCTGACAGTCACTGCAGCTCCGGCCCTCAGCATGCAGCGCTTGTCGATACACATTGATATTTAGTTTTCTCAGTAGTGCACCAGCGCTCACACACACACACACACACACACACACAGAAGCACTAAAGCCCTGCTGGCAAAATTTCAGTCATTTGGCACGAGCATAAAAAAGTCTGACTGTTAAGTTGCTGTTAAATTGAAGCACATTTACAAACACACAATTTTCTCTTCGCTTGCATGCGACTCTCTCTCTCTCATGCAGTTATTACATCACCAGCAGCTGGGGCTCCGACCAGCAAATGGACCTGTGGATACACAAATGACATGCTGGTATTTTAGTGTGTGTGTGTGTGTGTGTGTGTGTGTGTGTTTGCTGGTGCAGCTGTATCTAGTGTGATTATTTTCCAGTGAGCTTGTATCAACATTCTTGCCACGCAAACACACACACACACACACAGGGTAGAAAACACACACTTGTGTATGCCTCTCACATATCATATAAATCTGTCTCACCTCTGCTCTTAAACTAAAGCCATTTAGTGTTTGTGTGTGTGTTGCAGATTTATACTACAGCAACAGGCATATGAGCCGTGTCAATGCACATAAACACATGTAATCCTAATCTCCCTCTCTCTCTCTCTCTCTTTTAAAGGGGGGCGTTCTCAGAGGTGGTTCTGGCGGAGGAGAGGGCGACAGGAAAGATGTTTGCGGTGAAGTGTATTCCCAAAAAAGCCCTGAAGGGGAAGGAGAGCAGCATTGAAAACGAAATCGCCGTTTTGCGCAGGTGAGTTTCATTTCCTGTATCTCGCTTCCTGTATCCATGGCAACAGCATCACCCCTCTCTCCTAACTCCCTCGCTTTGCCAACTGATGGAGCTTGTTTGCCTGAGGTTTGACCTCCAGTTACCGTGGTAACTCCAGCGCCCTCATCCAATTACAGAAGAAAATCCCCCGCAGATTTTCTCTCTCAGCGTCCCACATTGGTCACATGATCACATGTGTCACATGATCTTATTGTTTCACTCAACGAGTGACAACCAATTAAAATAAACCTTTTATTTGTTTGGATGTATTGTGACAACTCAAGAAAGTTGTTTGAAAAACAAGACACTTTAAAAGTGTTTGATAACAGAGGCACCGTTATTTGGTAAATACATCATCTTATCATCTCCAACAGCCAAATATAACAAAGCAAAACAGGCTCTCAAATACAAGCAACAAGCCCTGACATAGTTTCAAGTATTTTCCCACCTCTGGTGTGAATAAGGGCAGGTGTGCGAGATGTGTGAGTGTGTGCATATGATTGTGTGTGAGAGAGTGTGTGTGTGTGTAAGTGTGTGTGTGCGTATGTGATTGTGTGTGAGAGTGTGTGCATATGATTGTGTGTGAGAGTGTGTGTGTGTATGTGATTGTGTGTGAGAGTGTGTGTGTGTGTGCATATGATTGTGTGTGAGAGCGTGTGTGTGTGTTTGTGATTGTGTGTGAGAGTGTGTTTCTGTGTGTGTGCATATGATTGTGTGTGAGAGCGTGTGTGTGTGTGTTTGTGATTGTGTGTGAGAGTGAGAGTGTGTTTCTGTGTGTGTGCATATGATTGTGTGTGAGAGCGTGTGTGTGTGTAAGTGTGTGTATGTGATTGTGTGTGAGAGTGTGTGTGTGATTGTGTGTGAGAGTGAGAGTGTGTTTCTGTGTGTGAGTGTGTGCATGTGATTGTGTGTGAGTGTGTGTTCGTGTGTATGGCAGGTTCTTTCCTCTGGGACTCATCAGAAAAGGCTGTTTCTGATTCTAACATGAGCTTCTGTTGTCACGGCGATAGTTTGTCTGAAGACGCAGCGTTGTCCTTCAAGTGTCTGTCTCTTCCATTTTATATCATAGCAACCACATGATTGACAGCACGTCTCCCGGGTGACGCCAGAGGTCTGTAATTAGATGGAGCGAGCGAACATGCGAGTGAATGAAAGTGCGTTTGTTTGCCTGTCTGTCTGCATATATCTGACATGATGATGTATAGAGAGCAAAATCTTTCCTTGCATCAACAAATGAGATAATGAGACGACCTTCCAGGATATGGTTTAATCTTCACAAACCCACAGAGAACAGGCAATGAATGCAAAAGAGTTATATTCTGTGACTGACTGAATGTGTGCGACTGACAAAACCAGTGGAAAATATTGCTCAAAAGTTGCTCCTTCTCAGCTCAGGAGACGTAATCGAGTAACCCAGCATAAGTCTGTCATTGGAATTAAAGTTCTGTGGACCAGGATTTGAGATTTAAGCAAGTCTTTTTGGGTTTGGATTTTAATGCCATTGTTGTCTGAGATATTAATGAGATCTCATTTACATTAAATTTGTCTCACTCCCCATCAGATAGTTTGAACACTGCTGAACTGAATCGACTGTTTCATGAAAGCTAATTGGTAGATAATGGGTTTATTTGTGTAAAACAAAACCTGAGCTTTCAGAGGTAAATAACTGGTGATTCTGAATGTTTGTTCAGTGAATTCTTTCAGTGCTGGGAATTACTGGAAACGAGGGATTTTTGTTTTCCTGCGTTTTTCTCATGAATCAAAAAATGGTTTCAGACGCAGCGACGAGTCGTGCTACAGTTTCAGCCCACTCACTGCAACAGAGAGAGAGAGAGGGAGAGGAAATAAGCTGGATGGATATTAAAGTGGTGAACAGTCCTGTTATCCTTCCGTTGACAAGTTTTCATAATCAGCTGACAAGAAAAAAAATCAATATGTCAAGGGCGAATCAACCTCCAGATTTCTTAAAAGAAACCTCAAAATCGTGTCACGTTGCTGCTTATTAGGTTGTTTTCAGAGCAAAGGTTTAATACGTTGCCTCAGAGCTTATTGGAGTTACGAATCTATACAGAACCAACATGAATGAACGAATCACTTGCTCTGTAACAGCAGCACTAATGAAAACAGACGCCGCTAAAGCGCAGCTGCTCGCTGACGGTTTCCTGCGTTTGAAAGGCTTTTGTTCTGTGTTTTCTCTGAATTGAATCTCTTTTCTGTTTTATCTGAGCTCAGACAACAGCCAGCGTCAGTGAAAAGGCATTTCAGAGATGATTACCTGAGGATTGTTCCTGAAACACGGCGAACAAAGAACAGAGTTAATTACAGAAAACTGAGAGAGAAAGGACAACAGCTGTATTATGTGTGTTTGTGTGTGTGTGTGTCTGTGTGCGTGTGTGTCTGTGTGTGTGTGTGTCTGTTTGTGTGTGTGTGTGTCTGTGTGTGTGTGTGCGTGTGTGTGTCTGTGTGTGTGTCTGTGTGTGTGTCTGTGTGTGTGTCTGTGTGTGTGTGTGCTGGACATCTTGTTATTGTCTGTACTTGCGTCATTGGCGACTCTGTTATCATGCCATTTGGGCTTCATGATCAGAATTCACTTAAAATGCAACGCTAATGTGCACACACACACACACACACACACACACACACACACACACACACACACACACACAGTGATGGTGTTACCATGACGAGCTGAGAGTGAGAGATGTTAACTGCAGGGATGGAGAGGGGAAGAAAAATATTGGCAGTTTATATGGAGAAAAGAGGAAACAAGGGTTTTTGTTAGCAATGCACTAATGTGAAATGAGAGACACTAGCGCCTCAAATGACTAATCGTAAAATAAAACAGTTGTGATAGTAGTAACACAACAATGATTTTTATAGATTTACATCTGCAATTATTAGCTCTGCTATTTAAATTTGGATTCTGACGCATGTTTTATGTTATAATATCAGGAATTATGTGTGTTTCCTTTGCAGAATTAAACATGAGAACATAGTGGCATTGGAAGACATCTATGAAAGCTCCTCTCATCTCTACCTGATAATGCAGCTGTGAGTATGTTCAGCCCAAACTACGTTACCCATAATGCCTGTCTCCTGTTAATCTAAACTGTGTGTCTGTCTTGTGCTGCTCTTCAACTTTCTTCTGCACTTAAAAACTTTATTTCTGACTGATTTAATCCCACATGACCTCTTACACGAGTGTCAGCGACTGCAGCAGACGTTCCCTCAGTAGAGTTCTGTGTTTCGGTTTATCGCTCTAACACACTGAAGAGTAGAAAAAAGGAAAGAAGGGAGGATGAGGGGAGAGGGATTAGAGGAAACAAACATTTATTTGTTTGTCCTCGTTTTGCCCCCTGGAAACTTCATTACGATTTGAATTTCAAAGTGTTAATTTGAGAGTTGGCCGGGAGCCTGTCCCCCCTTTACTGTTAATGACTTCTGTGTGTGTGTGTGTGTGTGTGTGTGTGTGTGTGCGTGTGTGTGTGAGTGTGTGTGTGTGTGTGTGCATGCGTGTGTGTGTGCATGCGTGCGTGTGTGTGTGTGTGTGTAAAACATGAACATTTTGGCATATGGCTTGGGGATGAATATTTAAACGCAACCAATCTGCTTTCTGTATGATCTGACAGATGCAGTTTAGAAACCCTTTCCATAATTCACACTGCATGTACAGTACGTGTGTGTTTGAGGAAGTGTGATTAAACACTGACACACCAGCGGTTTTCTTCACCAGTGCTGGACTCACTCACTTTACAACAGAGCAACGAGAGAGAGAGAGAGAGAGAGAGTCACAGACTGATCATCATCTGTTCATCATCATCGCAAGTAACAAAAATGGAAGAAAACCAAACGCTTATGGTGTTTATACAAGTGACACCTTGTCATACTCAAAAATTAACCTGTCCTGTAATGCACTGTGATGTCATCACCCGTTGACCAATAGGATTTGACCAATTTCAGACAGTCTGGTCCAACTGAGTTTTGAGTTCATCCTGTGTTCTGTACCCTCTTCCTTTTAAACTCAACCAGCTGTTTTTAGGACCTGAGAACCCTACTTATCCTGTCAGATCTTTCTCTAGCCTGCCTGCGTCCTGTCACCCCAGCAGGGGGCGTCATTATATCAGCAGCCCCTGTTATATTAAAACTCCCCCCAAACCAGTCTGAGGGTTTACTAAGTTCATGTTCTCTCTCTGCAGCAACAGAAACAACATGTAATAAAACCCCCTCTAGTTTTTATTTGAGACTGAATTTGCATAAAATTAACTGGCTCATGCAACCGTGTGATGTCTAGACAGCAAACATAATAACGTTTTTGAGCCGAGGCCCTTTTGTGTGTTTTCTGTGAGGAGATAAAGTCCTAGTGTGATAGATTTTGTCTCTTTTTGTCTTGTGTGGCGCCCCCTACAGGTTCATTTTCTACAGGTGCATCAACAATATTTACATCTGCCATGGAACTATATTACACTATGTGTCCTGATGCAAAGCTGCTCTTAGTTTCTGCGTTCAGTAGCTCTTAGTTGTTGTTGGTGGACTCTCACTCGCTCTCTCTCTCTGTTCAGCGTGTCTGGAGGGGAGCTGTTTGACAGGATTGTGGAGAAAGGTTTCTACACGGAGAGAGACGCCAGCACCCTCATCAAACAGGTGTTAGACGCTGTGAACTACCTCCACTCTATGGGAATCGTGCACAGAGACCTGAAGGTGAGAGGAACTCGACGCATGCGCTTGTTTCTGCTGGGATGTGTTTGATTTAAACGTGTTTTTCTGCTCAGCCAGAGAATTTGCTGTATTTCAACCCTCAAGACGGTTCAAAGATCATGATCAGTGATTTCGGCCTGTCCAAGATGGAGGGAACAGGAGACGTCATGTCCACGGCCTGCGGAACGCCGGGATACGTGGGTAAGAAAACTGCAGTAGAGCCGGGCAAAGGTCATGGGTTCGATTCTTATTTTATTAATCGAACATAAACTAAAAATAAAAAATTATGAATAAAACTACAATAAAACTTAACTGTACTAACTCTGCTGGGCTGTAATGTCTGTCCATGTATGCGTTTTAAATCTGGACCTGTTTCCATGGGAACCGTTTTAAAAGCCCTGTGACTATAAAACGAAGCCTCAACCAGTTGCATACTGGGGTCACACACTGTTGTGTGTGTGTGTGATGTTTATTTCTTCTGTGGTATTCGTCATAAGAATACCAGACTGAATGAGAGCATTACACAGGCATGCATTAAGTGTGTGTGTGTTGAAATTGTCTGGCTTGCTCCCTTTTTGTCTTTAAAAGGTAACAGTCTCACACTCACAAGTCTTCACGTCAAATTTGAGGATCATCGTTTTTACCCATCAGCTCCTTGTGTTTCTCTCTCTCACACACACACAAACACACACACACACACAAACACACACACACACACACAAACACGTACAGCCGACACTTTAATGTGATGGTGGGATTACACTGATCACAGCACAAAAATAGCTCATCCTGAACAGATTTATTCCAGCATTCCTAAGACTGGAAAATACAGTTGAGTTTTAATAGAGAGGAATGAAAATGAAAAACAGGTTTGTGTTTGTGAGTTAAAATGTAAATGAAGTTCTGAGAATTAAACAAAGAATTAAAATGAAACTGGAAAGTTAACAAGGATTTGCTAAATTGATTTATAGACATTTTAAATGTTAAATGTTTCTGCTTCATTTGATGTCAAATTGTTTCTTAAATGATGAAAAGCTTGTAGTTTGTTATATATTTGACTGTTAACACCTCAGTGTTTAGCTGTGTGTTTGTGGGGCTGATATTTAAAGTTTATTTAAAATTTGAAGACAAAAATTTGCCTCAATTCATTTCAAGCAGCTTCATAACCAATATGGAGTCACACACACACACACACACACACACACACACACACACCACTAATGTACCACTAATGTAAAAAACCTTTTGATACTTGAATACGATTATCTCATGAGGCGGATGCTGAAGATTAGATGAGATTTGGGTCTAACGTGTCTTTATTTTTCCGATCAGCCCCAGAAGTTCTGGCTCAGAAGCCGTACAGCAAAGCCGTGGACTGCTGGTCTATTGGAGTCATTGCCTACATTCTGTAAGTACCCACAATGCAACACTCTCCAACCTCCTCCACCCCTGCATCGGTGTGAGATCAGAGAAACTCTCAGCTCTGGTTTGAATAAAACAATAATACAAATTCAGGTCAGGACAGACCGACACTTGCTCATGGTTACAGCATCAATGGAACAATGCGTCCTACAGTCATCTACAAACATCTACTCATCTACTGATCATCTCCTACAAACATCTACTCAACTGATCATTTACAGATGTTGTGTCCCACTTTACTGAGGCTCCGTATATGGTGTTTTTGTTTTAGTGGGAATCGAACAGCCATTAAAACAGGAGAAAGAGAAAGAGAGAAAGATGTTATTTGATGACATTTTCTGCAGTGCTTTATGGGAATGTTTGTTTGGTTTTCAGCGTTGAAATGTCCATCAAGACACTGTGATTGGTTAAACACATTTCTAATGATGTGAGGCTGTCTGGATGTCTGTATATGCGTGTTTACTTAACAATATATTGTGGACAAATATATTAGGGACAGCATGTACAAAAATCAGGCAGGAAAGGCCTTAAATGACACCAGAGAGACAAAATCTAGTATCTAACAATCATTGTGTGTACATTTCAGTAGATTGTCTTCTGTTTTGTTCCCTCGTTCCTGAGAGCTCTGTGGCGTCTCTCATGCCAACACAAACACTCGCTGTCTGTCAACAACCCGGCAGGTCTGTTGATGAGAAAGCGGTTCATCACTCCTACACACAGATGCTCTGATCCGATGCCTCCGCGTCTGTTTTCTGCTGTCGCTCAAGTGGTGGCATCACATCAAGTGAAGAGTTTCAGTACTCAGTGAAACGAACGACAGCACTTGTTGATGATGCAGAAAGTTAGCAGAGACAGCTAACAATTTAAGACTGTTAAAACGTTTCACTAACGTTTACATTAAAGAACAAAATTGTTTATAGAGTTTGGTCAGTAGACATGAAACAACATTATTGGTTGGTTATGAGAACGTTATTTTAACATTTTTATTCTGTAACATTGCTGCAGATGTGATTGTCAAATCTCACGGCTGGTTTTTCTCTCTCTCAGGTGTGATTATTTCAGTGACAACCGGCTGAAACCGTAGCTAATTCTCTTAAGCAAACTTGATGTGACGTGAGAAAAACACAAAGCTAATAGGGTCGAAATCAGGCAGAAAATTGGCACCCTTTCACCCTCGCTGCCTCGTTCCCCACGAGGAAAGACGCATTAATGGATCTTATGAGAAAAGACAACAAACATCCAGAGATGTAGTTTGAATTTTTGATTTGTGTTGCTCAGGTTTGATCATTTTAATCTCAGTCTGGTGGGATTTGCGGTGACTGATCTACTGTTATCAATGTTTACGGTTTGAAGAGAATTTTCTGTGCTGTTGAAGGAATAATTCACGTGCATCATCTGGAGAGCAGCACATTATTTATTAACGTTTTGTTGTGTTCTCACAGGCTGTGCGGTTACCCCCCGTTTTACGACGAGAACGACTCCAAACTCTTTGAACAGATCCTGAAAGCTGACTATGAGTTTGATGCGCCGTACTGGGACGATATATCAGATTCAGGTGTGAAAGATCTGAATATATTTTTATCCATAACACACACACACACACATCATTAATCATCCCTCACTCATTTTTATAGCTGCTGGTAGGTTTGGAAAAATGTTCTTTACAGGAAACTGTGAGCAAACAGTCAGGCATTCAGTAAACACTGCGGGCACATGACAAATGCCGTTACTCACACACTGTCACATTCTCCCAGCCTACAAATCAGACCTAGATAATGAGTCCAGATTGATCACTGTTCCCACTATTGTGGACAAAGTCTCGGTTCTGACTCGCCATGCGGCACCGGGTCAAAGTAAACAAACATGAGACGCTTCTACAGCTCTGAGACGTTTCTAAAATCTGTGACACATTTCTGATGTTTCTTCTGTGTAACATTTGCTGTTTCACTCGTAGCGAAAGACTTCATCAGCTGTTTAATGGAGAAAAATCCTGTCAGGAGATACACGTGCGAACAAGCGCTTCGGCATCCCTGGTGAGTGACGCAAACAAACCGGTCCACAGCAATATCATAAAAGACCCTCATTATCGCCAACGCAAAATCCCATCCCTTAATAATAATCACAGTAAATTATTATCCTATTATTAGCCTGATTGTAGCTTCTGTATTGTCATGGCTGTGTGTTGCAACGGCCTTCATCCAGTCAAACCAGAATCAGAGCTATTTATTTTCCTGAGGTTATAAACAAGCTCATTTCTCGTTTGATAATGTTGCAGCGTCACTTATTCCTCCAAGACGCAGAAGCTGCACCAGAACAATTAAACTGTAACCTGGTAAACATCATTTAGAGTCAGAATATTTTCACGTTATTACTGTGATGTTTTATATTAGAATAAGCGGCTCTCCGTGTCGCTCAGGGATCGTGTTTGCGTTATAAGTATCAGCTTGAATTCGTCTGTCTTATTACTATGCGTCCAAATCTCTCACAGGAGCGGCAGGAAGGCGACTGAATAAACGCGAGGTAATTAAGACGCTGCCCTTAATCTGGCATTACGTTTTCCTCAACGCTAATCAGCAATTAGCTTATCCTCCGCAGACGCGTTTAACAAGCCGTTAGCAGCCGAGAGCGTAAAACAGGAGAACAGCACTGGGAGCACTGGGAGCCGTGGAGAGTTTCTACACTTCATTCAAAGTGCTTGAATTAAATGTCACTGTGTGTGAAGAGAGTTGCTACCCAACTGACACTGTTACGTTGTTGAAATGTTTTCCTAACATTTCTGTTGAGTTACAAAAACATTAAAAGTCTTCTAAGAACATTCAAAACATCCAGTTTTTTTTATTTTGATATTTTTTGATAAGAACATTTTGAAATCAAATGTTTCTAAAATGTTCCTCCAACAACTTAAAAAAAACATTTTTGATATTTGATATATAACGTTAAAAAATGTTCTACTGCAAACCTTTTTAAAAACAGATAACTTTTACAGAACGTACTGAGAACGTTCCCTGTTAGCTAGACGGTTTTTAGCTTTGAGGTTTTGATGGCATGTGTTTTCCGCAGGATCGCAGGAGACACGGCGCTCTGCAAGAACATCCACGAGTCCGTCAGCCGTCAGATGCGCAAAAACTTTGCTAAAAGTAAATGGAGGGTGAGTTTGTGAGAAGTCTGTGAGAACTTCATTTAGTTTCACGTCTCCTGCATTAATGTCTTCTGCTCTGTCTGCACCAGCAAGCATTTAATGCGACGGCCGTGGTTCGACACATGAGGAGGCTGCAGCTGGGCAGCAGCATGGGCAGCAGTATGGATGCCACGCATTCTAGCAACGCTAATCAGAACCGCATGCTAAACGCAAACCAGAGCCCGACCGTACCGGCCAACCAGACAGCTAATGCGGCCGCAACGCTCACCCAGAACCACAAACCTGCTCAGAACCCGAACGCGGTCCTTATTAAAGACATGACAACAGGCCCTGCCTCTATACCGCCACGCAAGGACTGTAAGTAGCAGACAGCGTTTGATATCATGTTTTACATAAAGCCAAATTAGCCAAAATATTAATTTATGAAGAAAATATTCAGATTATTGTCATATAATCTCATTATATATGCGCTTGTGTTTATAGGTACAGCTCCGCCCCACACTTCCTGTTCTTTGGCGTCCGCTGCTTCCTCCACCGTCTCGGGGGCGGAGCCCTGCAGGCCACACCCACCTTCAGTCGCGCCCGTCAGCACAGTAGTAACTGGGACCAAGTGACGCCAGGTTCTGCGGGGAGAGAGCTGGGAGGCAACCGCCCTGTAAGCCCCGCCCCTCAGCTCGCCCCCCGCCCTGCCGTCAAGGAAAGGCAGAGGACTGATCCATCACCATAGTAACCACCGAGAGGCTAAAAAATGCACCTCATGCAGTTTGACCTGCCATTTAATCTCCAGGCCATTACAGGGCGCAATGCATGCAGCCGCAGGAAAAGAGGGTCTTCCGTTTTGAGAAGAAAACTCTAGTGGCTGGACTGTGATGTGTTTGCTGTGAATGTGCTACGAATCTTACCGGCCATGTTATTTTCTGGAAAAATATAGACTTGAGAAACTGCCACGGTTTAGTGCGGGAATGTACGGGATTGTGTCGGCCATTTTGGGGGGATGGAGACAACATACAGTTCTTCTTATATCTTGAGACTCGAGCTCTTCCTTGATTCTTTTCTCTGTTTGCTCACAGATTGACTGCGTTTATCGTTACTTCTGTTGGGGCTTCTCTACACGTTTGTCACGCTGACCCGCAGAAGTGCTTTTAAAATCACGTTAGACTGTTTAGGGACATTTGAGAGTCGAGACTTTCTCTGTTTGCACACAGGCTAAACATGAGAGCTGGTTTACTGAATTACATTTTGAATACATTTGGAGAAATGACGTCTGTCTTCTAGCTTCGTGAACTTGGTAATACATGCAATATGTTTGAGTGCTATTTCACTTCAAGCAGTTTGATAAATTGTGTTGCTTTTTCTCTTTGCGTCAGACATAACTTTGAGCTCAACACACGCACACACACACACACTGTTACTCTAACACACACGTACAGATTTCCTGAAAAGCCATGGCAGAGTCTTTCAACACACAGTGTACAAGTTCTCAGGGAATTTTGCCGCTGTTCTGGGCCTAGCGTTGGTAACTATGGTAATGTCTACATGTTGGAAAATTGTCTTATCCGTGTGAATAATGCCAAGACTGTGGACTGGTTTTTAGGATGGCTGTTAAAGTTCTCACAACGATTGTATGACAATTTGACCAGGTGAAACATTTTAATGCTACTTACACGTTGTTTGGGTATTACTGTAATCACACAATTCTTTTACGCTAGTGGAGGAGAAATGATACGGTTTGTTTTAAAAGGTAGATTTGAAGCTACACATACATTTTGTTTGTTTTGTCATTACTGTAACCGATGTTGCACGACGTTGTTTGTTGTGCGCAATTTAGCGAAAGTGTTGAAGTATTTTTGCCATCAGTTTTGACACGCATCGATCTATTTGGCGTCCTAAGCATTGCCATAGAAAACTGTCGATTCTTTTCATCCCACAATGACAGTAACTCTGAAACTGACTTTTATTGATGACAAATTTCTTTCCAAAATGACTAATAATGTCTGATTTTAAAATGTTGGTTTAAGGGCTTAAACATTTGGCTGTAAGTGTCATTTATTCACACGTGTCACGAGAGGTTTTGAAAGCGACTAATGTCTCCTTTACCCTTTATGGTTGTTAATATCACAGGAGGAAAACCTGACGCAGGGATTTAAGAGTCTGTGACAGTTTCCAAAGTGCCATCTAATAGTTTTCCTTCTTTTCTTTTGAATGTTAGATTTAGTGTGGAGTAAAACATGATAAAGTTAATAGGCTGATCTTCAGTCAGGTCACGATATATATACGTTTTTCTACTGTAACTTTGCACAGGTGATAGTAAGTAACATTATCACGCTGGTCGTCTGTCACTGTAGTTTTTCAGTAGCTGTACCTCAGTGTTTATTTAGATTCCCATAGACTTCCTGTGTAATTGCATTAGCATAATAAAAAGGAAACGTTTTGGACGGATTGAGATGGTTATTTATGCTGAGGGAAAGGTTGTCACAGGTGATTTAAACAGAGCTGCTGTGTTTGTGTTCTGTGTGTTTGTGAACGTCTGTTTGTCTGTGTGCTGCATAGAATAAAGTACACAACTAACATCTGGGTGGGTTACGTAGGTGTGACTGCCATGCCAAGCCAAACACAATATCTAACACAAAACAACTGTATTTATAAATAATACAGTGCATAATAATGCAACTATTTGACTTTAGTATAGTAATTGAAATCCACTAAGTCATTCAGTAAATAAATGCATACAGGTGCCATCTGTCTGTCTTTCTCTCTCTCTCTCTCTCTCTCTCTCTCTCTGTCTCACACACACACACACACACACACATCCAGGCCAATCAGCAAATGCAACGAAGGACAAAGTAAAAAACAAATGTATCTGTATTAGTTTTGTGTTTTGTTTACTTTGTGTTCAGATCCATCACTCTGTTTGTCCAAAGACTTTGTAAATAGACTGTGATTGTGACGTGTCTGTTGTTTCCATGGAGATGATGGGGCTGTATCTATGTATGCGTTAGTGTGTCCTCTGCCTAATGTTTAATGTATCATTCCTCTCTCTCATCTTTCCCTGGACTCTCTGGATCCGTGTTGTACTTCCCAGGAAAATCACATTTCTATTGTACAAATTTTAGTCTGTACACTTCACACACACACAACATCCCCATATGTTGTTGTACCGAAAATCGACTCCCCATGAAATTACTGCTACTCCCCTGCTTCTGATTGGTTCATACACTCAGGAGGCTGCAACCTGATTGGCCTTTATAACTGTAAAGCCCGTCCCCTAATCCTAATTCTAACCATAGTAGGAAGAAACAGGGGAGTTGTAATTTTACAGGGAGTCAGATTTCGATACTACGTCTGAAGAGTCTTTAACAATGTTGTTTTTTACCACCTCAGGCATCGGTTTGCCTTTGCGATGAAAAGCTGTGACTGGCGAGAGTCTGTGCTACCTAGTAACTGTGCAGTTTTTAAACGTGTCCCCTGAACGTTGACTTATTATTTGCAAATTGCTGCAAGAAAGAAAGATATTAAATCAGTCGAAACTTGCAATTTGCATTGAACGATTTTGTAAAGAAACGTGAGCATGTCAACTGTGCTTATTAATCCAACAGTTTGTTCTCACTATGTATCTATATGTATGAAATGTCTCTATCTATATATATGTATACAAACACATTTAACAATTACAGCACAGGCTGTTGTTACTGCATCTGTTACAAGCCCAGTGAAATGTGAATGATATTCTCATATGCATGTGACTGTACTGATCCATGTTTCAGGAGTGACATACGAACACTAACTGTGCCGTGACTGTTGATGGATTTGTGTGTTTAACACCTTTGACAATCACCTGCACATATCAGAGTTTATATTTCATGCTGTAATGCAGGAATAAAAGATTGTTTTTCTTTCTCTCTACTGTTATTTTTCCTTTAATGGTGATGATGAAGATGATGATGATGATGACTTGTCTCTCTGAATCTGAAGATTAAACAATTAAAAAATTATTTTAGGAAGTCTCAATTTCTTCAGTGTGTCTGTGTTCTTCTCAATTTTTCTTTATTGTTCAAATGTTAAAACTGTAATTAATCATTTTAATTAATAGAATTTATATATACATGTGTAAGTATTTTTATAAAATGTTTTTGCAGTGTCATCCATTACAAATACTACAAATACTTAATAATATTTCAATACTTCAATACTAAATCTTCAAACCTGAGAATAAATGTCTTTGATGCCCGATGCATAACAAAATATCACATCAAAATATCACATCACAGTGTAAACAACATTTTTGAGGCAGGTTTTAAAGTAAAACTTTAAAATGACAAAATTAGTTCATCACAGTTTGCTGTAAATATTAACTTCAATAATTCAGTTCATCTTTTTCACTGTCAGTGTGACTGTAGCTGGTTTATGGGTTTGTTGGTAACCGGTGATGTCTGTGATGTCTGTGATGTTCACACATTAATTACGAGTCTCTCACCAGCTCAGAGCTTCAGACTGAACCTGCTGTTACTGAGGAATGAGATCATGTGAATCACATCCCCCCTGCATGACCGCTTTCAACCCCAGACATCAGCACACGTGTCTGGGCAACATGTCAGGAGGCCGGGGTTAAAACTCCAGAACCTGTTCTAACTTGGTCTGGTCAAAACTGAATTATTGGACCAGCAGAACTTCTGTTATTCTCACTATATGACACAGTTCAGCTCAAACCTGATCAGACCCACAAATGAACAAAACTGAGCAATGAAACAACTGCTGAGAGATTCTTGTGTTTTCTGAAGAGACACTGTGAGGTTTCCAGTGTTTTTCTCAACTTTCTCAAACTAGTGGCACAAATAAGAGTTTCTGTTTGGGCATTTTTCAAGTATTATATTTGTATTATATACTTGAGATTTAATGCCTGTTAAAAGCTAAACGCTTCAGTATGAAGACAAACAGTCATTTTTCTGTGCATCCCTCTCTTCTCTGAAGTTTAAAAGTAAAAGTGGATTTTATTAACAGCCTGTGGCCTTTTCTTTCTGACTGAGCACAAACATTCATGATCACATCTCACACTGAAACTACACAGCATCTTATACTATCATTGATCCACTACAAGCTGAAAGCAACAGGCCACAGCTGAGTTAAATCAGCACTGGGCACAAACTACAGACATCAGAGCGTTAGTATGAAATCATGACTTACCCGTGAAGTTCACTTGATAGGGAGCATTTATCTTTACCTGCAGGTCTGTCAATGAGTTTTAGATGTTGAAATCTGTCCATTTCTGGTAAAAACACACTGAGGTCATTGTTCTCAGCGGCCATTTTGGCCACACCCCCACGCCACCTTATTTTAAAAGACTCAAATCTCCAAAACGTGTTGAAAGTTTATGGTTTAATGGCAAACGTCAAATCACAAATACAATGTGACAACAATAGCATCAAACATTAATCATGAACAATGTTTTTATTTGAGTTCAGTGTTTGTATTGAACTGCATCAAACTTCAATACATCAAAAGTTCAAGGAGTTTTGCATAAAAGATTGTTAAATATCATTTGTACCATTTTGAATCTAATTTTAGTAAATCAAATTACTAAAAATATAAATTGTAAACACCATACTGTGAAAACAATAAATACTGTTTTCAAATACAATAAATACTATTTAAATTGTACGTATTGTATTAAGTACATGTTCACCATAATTGTAATTTTTTTGTCTTTAATGTATGCAAATGTTATTTAAAAATCACTGACAGAAACAGCGCGATTCTCGTGGGAATTACAGTAATGAGAATCTAATGTCAAACAACCATTAACGTTACGGTAACGTTACGGTAATGACATTTACAGGCATTGATTATCACGGTGATGATGTCACGATGCACTGAACAACAGAAAACTTCTAAATGGACAGACTTTAAACTTCTGATCAAATGAGACAAAAACATGATTATTTGTAAAAATGAATTTATGGAGCGTTTTGAACCACCATCCAATGTTGAGACACTAACTAAACGCTTCACATCAAAACATCTCTGAGTGTTTGAGAACAGATACAGACGCACAGCAGTCGCAGTCTGTGTGTTTTTGTGATGGCTGCGTTATGTTTGCTTGTACTGGAGTGTTTGGAATGCGGTTGAGTTTGTTTTGGTCACGTAAGATGAAAGATTACAGGGTGTTTATTAAATCACAAAGAGTGACTGTTTGATGATATAAAACTACAGCTCTCTAAAGCAGACAGCTATCGTGTCTTTAATGTGTCTTCCAAAGAGAACACACACACTCTGTCACACTGATGCCACTCGGCAGGGTCTCTGTTTGTCAAACGGAGTAAGAGAAATATTTTCTAAGGTCTCCTGGACGAGTCTGACAGAGTTCATCACTGGAGGGCCGAACTAGAGCAACTTCTGATGTTTATGTGTGTGAGTCTGTGTGTGTGTGTATGTGTGTGAGTCTGAGTGTGTGTGCATGTGTGTGAGTCTGTGTGTGTGTGTGTGCATGTGTGTTTGTATGTGTGTGAGTCTGTGTGTGTGTGCATGTGTGTGTGTGTGTTTGTGTG
>JBAJNP010008261.1:9092-20634 GCA_036877545.1 Yasuhikotakia modesta | reverse complement strand
TTTCAGGTGAGGTGGAGTTAGAGGAATATTACCCAGCGTTCCTTGACATGATCCGGAGTCTGTTGGATGGGAATCTGGAGTCGACGCAGTACGAGGACACCCTGCGTGAGATGTTCACCATCCACGCTTACATCGGCTTCACCATTGACAAACTCATCCAGAACATCGTCAGACAGGTCCGGCCAGCGCACAAACCGCTGCTTATGCTTTAACTTTCACACACTTTTGCAGCCTGGTTTAATTAAACTTGCGGGACATCTCACAAATCTCATCTTTTACGGGCTGTTTCAATTACAGTGATGTGCATTAATTAAACTAAAACTTGTCTTTTTTTTAGGTTAGACTTTATTTTGATAATGACTATAAGAAACTTTGCGTTAACCTGCTGTTCTCGTCTCTGATTGGCTCCCGCAGCTGCAGCACTTGGTGAGCGATGAGGTGTGTCTACAGGTGACTGAGCTGTACCTGTCAGAGAGGAAAAAGGGGGCGGCGGGTGGGAACCTGTCGTCCCAGTGCGTCCGGGCGGCGTGGGAAGCCAGTTATCAGTGGAAGGCGGAGCGAGTGATGGCGGAGGAGAACTGCTTTAAGGTTCCTACCTTTCTTATTTTTGTTTTGATTTGAACGTTTTCTGATTTAGGGATGCGGTTTGCCTCAGTCCTGGTTAGTTGATGTCATTTCCTGTTCGAACTGGTTTTACAGGTGATGTTCATACAGAATAAGGGTCAGGTGACTCTAACCGTGGAGCTGCTGGACACTGAGGAGGCGCAGGGAGACGACCCGCTGGATATTCAGGTGCTACAGTTTAACTCAAACCTGACCTGACTAAACCATTCAGTTATAAATGAATAACAGTCACTTATTGATCAAGTATGAGAGATTCTTTATTCAGCAACAACAGTTTAAAGTAAATAAAGTTTATAATAACGGTTTATAATTTGAGCTCTCGGGTCTGATTTTCCTGGAAATATCAGTTTAGCTTCCTTTGACTTCAGATTAACGGATCAAACAGGGATGCAGAGAGATTTGATAATCAGCCCAGTGTTCCTGTGATGATCTCAGCTGCATTTATATTTGCTGTTTGTTTGTTTCAGAGTTTGTCTCATTATATGGAGCAGTATATAGGCACTGAGTCTGTGTGCTCCCAGACTGAAGGTTTCTACTACAAACCCGTGTTTCTGCCCAGGTATAAACATCTACACATCTTCTGCACATCAGCCTGTTTGTGCTTATTTTCTGTCTCCTTATGGTGCAAGATTTTTCCATGTTACAATAATTTTACAGGAATGTTTTTTGGTGCGAATGCACTGGATCATTTTGTTGCATCTGCTGAAATTGAACGCATGTCCTGCAGGAATCTGAGGCATTTCCGCGGCTGGCAGCTGAAGCAGGTGGAGGCCATGCGCTGCAGGAGAGAGTGGCATCGCAAGATGGGCGTGGAGACGGCCGGGAGTCTGGACTGCCGYTTCAAACTCAACACGCACAAGATGGTGTTTGTGATGAACTCTGAGGACTACATGTACCGCAGGGGAGCACTGGTGAAGGCTCGCAGGGTGAGTTCATCTCCTGCAGAACGTCCTGTCGTGTCGCTGCTGCTGTCAGTCTGTTTCTTGCATCATCTAGCATTTTTCGTAGCATATTTATTCTGTTTTGTGATAATAAGTTTGGTCTTAGTTCAGCATCTCTGACACGTCTCTCCTCAGTTCTCATAAATATAAATTGTTCCTGTCAGTTAAAACAGTGTAGAACAGTAAATCTCATTTGTTTTGCCCCCCACAACAATCTTTGAAGACCCCCCTTTCACACACACACAGTATCTACCCACATTTTCTTTGCATAAATAGACAGATGCATTTGTGATAAAACTAAAGCTTAAAATCAAGATGATGTCTATTGAGCCCAGTTTTCTCTTTAATTAAACCATGTAGTGATACTCTGTGAAGTTAATTCTAGATTATATAATGTATATAAAGCTTTTGTATATTGCTTTATTAAATGAATTGCTTCATGAAATGTGTCCCTCACATTTTGTTCTCTTTCTCTCTCTCTGTAGTCCCAGCACAGAGTGGCGCTGGCCCAGCACGATCGTTTTGATCAGTGGCACCGCGTCTGGCTGAGTGAACACGTGTCGGCCGGCGCCGAGCGCAGCGTGATGGGCTGGCTCATGGGTGAGGAAGATGAGGACATGATCCCCTGCAAGACCACCTGTGTGCCCACCCAGGTCAAAGGCTTACCTGTCAACAGATACCAGGTGCACTACAACAACAACAAGACCCCTGCTTCACCGTAACAGACACCAGTGCTTTGTTGCGCTCTCTCTCCCTCTCTCTTTCTCTCTCTCGCTCTTTCTCACGGCTGAGACGCCGTGAACTGATGAACGCTGTGAGAACAGACAGCTGCCCAAAGTTGGAACCGCATCACATACTGTAAACTCCACACGTCCATCTTGACTCGTGCAGAAATGTGAATGTCAAAAACATTTTCTTTCTTTTCTTTTTTTTAAGAAGTTCATTGTAGTTTTTAGCTCCTGAAACCAGTTTTGTTTTGTTTTGTTTATACTGAAGTATTGAGAGATACTAGGTTTAAAGTGTCTTTTTGTACAGCACAGTCAATTTAAGCTCAAGCGATTGCATATATACAGCAGCAGGTTTTCTGTGTGTGTTCTTATATTTGCATTTTCTTGGCTGTAAATGATGACTTTGGAAATGTGTTTGTGTGGTGCACACTGGCGTCTTTTAATGTCCTTGTTTAGTTGTACGCTGTTTTGTTTCGTTCATTTGTCATTGTCTCTTAAAACTGAACTTTGGGTCGCTGGTGTCACCGGCCAATCACTGTTCACCATTTATAATCCATTTTGTAAAACATTCAGATCATGTATCATATCACGTCTCGCCAAATCTTTGCTTTCATTTGGTGTAATTTTTACATATTAAAACTGAAATGATGAAATATCAGTGTTTTGAAAAAAGAATGTATAACATTTATCCTGTATCAGTTATCACAAAATAAAACCTAGTTCTGCAGTTCTTAAAGAATGAAGTACGATTCTCGCTCATTTCAAAACGTTTTAAAATTTGCAACTTAAACTTTCGACTTTTGTTTGGTCACTATTGATATCAAGCCATTTTCCTTTTTTTTAACTTTAAGGTTCTCATTTTATGTTAATTCTAAAATCAAAATGTTTAATGAGCTTTAAAAATGTTTGCAATCTGTAACTTTTTTGCTGCCATCTCTTTTGAAAACTAAAATTGATGCTTCCTGAAAACAGTCAAATTAAAAATCATAATTAATAACCATGAATGTTTCAAGCCATTTTGAACAGATCTGTCAGAATTGTTAAACTTTGTTGTTTTTTTTTTTAGATGTGCAGTGCAGCTTTAGTTTAGCAGGAGTTTTGGCTCCAGTAGGGGGTGGGATGTGTCTGTAGCACGCTGCTGTTTTGGGTGTGGGTGTCTTTGAACGACAGAGCGAGGAACGAATGCATTGAAAAAAGGAAAACGGAGAAGTAAATTGCTACAGTCATGGACTTGCGCTCAGAACTGCTGAAGTCCATTTGGTACGCCTTCACCGCGCTGGACGTGGAAAAGAGTGGGAAAGTGTCCAAGTCTCAGCTGAAGGTGAGATGTTTCTGAACTGTTGAACTGAAGGATGCAGGCAGAACATCAGAGTTCAGCTCCTCAAGGTCCTTGAACGGCTGAATAAAATGCTTAGACTGTTATGGAGATAAACGTCAAAGGTCTGCTGTATGCAGCCTACAGTTTATTGTGTTTCTGTTTTGTTTTGGGGTTAATCATATATTGTCACTTGAACTGGTTGAGTATGTTTCCTGTATGAGTGAATCTTTGTGTGCCACATGGCGTCCAGTGAACTCGCTGAATATTTCACAGGTTCTTTTTACAGATGCCTGTTTTCAGGACTCAATCTACTTTATCAAAGTTATCAAAATATTTGTTTTTTATTCTTGAAAAATATACCTGTTTTAAAAACAGGACATACATATTTAAAGAGTAAACAATGCTACGTTTCCTATCTAAACAGGAACCTGACATCAAAAGTGACTGTTCTGTTGTTTATTGAAAATGTATTTATAATGCACTTAGAATTACAGCATAACACATCTTGATCTGTTAAAACAGTAAAGTTTTAAAGTTTAGTTCCACGGTGATGCTGTGTTTTGTCCAGCCTGTATCTTCAGCTGTGGCGTCTCTGATCAGAGTTTAGGTTGTGCGTTTAAACGGAGTCAGTCTGAGTGCTGATAGGTCAGAGATTAAACTCAGCGGATGTTGCTGAGCTCAGCTATCACACTCAGATCTCTGATGTTTAGCAGCGTTACATAAGTTATTTATAGGTTATTTGTTTTAGTAATACAATAATTTAACTGAGGAACTCATGAGTAACGTGACCTGAAGTGACATGAAAGTTAACATGAGTTCATTTTATCATATAATCCCAGTCTCTCAGTGAAAGAGTTTCTGTGTGCTGGGGGTATGAAGATTTTAAATTGTTGCTCTGCAGGTCTTGTCTCATAATCTCTACACAGTTCTGGGTATCCCCCACGATCCTGCAGCTCTTGAGGAACACTTCAGAGATGATGATGATGGTCCGGTCTCCAGCCAGGGGTACATGCCCTACCTCAATAAATACATCCTGGATAAGGTGTGTTCTTCCTCCTCGCTCCAGCGATCTTCTTCACGCTGGCAGCGATCTTCTTCAACGCTGACTGAGTCTTTTTCTCCAGGTGGTGGAAGGTGCGTTTGTTAAAGAGAATGTGGACGAGTTGTGTTGGACGCTGACAGCCAAGAAGAACTACAGACCTGAGGGCAAGTATGTCCTGCCTGGGAGAGACGCCTTTCATCTCTGGTGTCTCTTCGTCTTCCTCTCGGAGGACAGATATCCTCTAGTCATGATCCCGGATGAGGTGAGGAGAACATTAAACATTCGCTTTGGTCCTGGAAAAATCCAGTCAGATTTCAGAGTTAAACTTAGATGTTCTTCAACAATGTAGTTTGAGGAGAGTTCAAAAGTTATACTAAAAGTTAAAAAAGTACAACTGCATGTTTTGCCTAATGTATCTCATATCTCCACATATGTGCCCAAATTCTGATGTGTTTTTCACTATATCTTAAGACTGAAAGCATAAAATCGCAGAAGTCAGTGTTAACCTCCCTCAGACGCACCAGCTGTGTGTTCTGTGCACCTGAAACTGTTGTTCATGAAACCCAGAGTCTGTATCACTGTCAGTCACACAGAAACTTCACACCAGCAGTTGTTTGTTCCTCTGAAACGTCACTCGTGTTTCCTAATAAAGCTGGTTTTCCTGATGACGTAAATGAACCGTTTTCTGAAGAAAACAGCGTTTATAAGCTGCTCTGAAAGGTTAGCAGTTCAGGAAAATGTAGTGTATCTGAATTTGCATACATGACACAAGTTGTTCGCTGTTGGTTTTCTGTCTCTGCTCTGTTTTTTTTCCCACCGTTCTCATGGTCTTGTAGTTTGATTCATTTCCTGTGTCGTGTTTTGCAAGTGTTGGCACAGCATAATCTGTTACTGTATTGCAGAAGAGAAGACAACAGGTTATAGTTTTAAAAATATATTTAATTTTTATTTGCTTATTTAAAGGAACTCTTGACCGGTGTAGAGCAGGAACATGAGAAGGTTTATCTCAACACAATCTCTCATGCAGATATAATCGTCTCCCTGCACAGGTTGAATATTTGCTGAAGAAGCTGTGCACGGCCATGAGCAGCGAGCTGAACTGTGTTGAGCTGGAGGACTACATATCCCAGGATTCCGTGCAGAAGAGCGGCTTCACTGTGTGGGCCTTCCTGGAGATGATGAATTCTGGGAAATTTACAGGAAGTGTTGCCAAGGAAAGCGTCAGCATGGCAATAGAGGAGGTGTACAGAGAAATCGTGGGTGATGTGTTGAAAGAGGTATTTTCACAACAGTTTATGTGAGTTTTACCCAGTGATCATATCTTTTATGTGGTTGTGTCATATCATGTTATATCATTTATGCATGATGTAAATCACACTGTATACAAATATATATTAAACAATCTTAAACGTTTGAGAATATTCTGATATATCTTTGTAAACGCCTCTGTGAGTGTTTGTGACCCAGTCTGTACAAACCCAGTAAAAGGGTTGTTTTCTTCACAAACCTCTGTTTGTTGACACCAGGGCTATCTGTGGAAAAAGGGTCAGTTGAGGAGAAACTGGACCGAGCGCTGGTTCACTCTGAGACCCAACAGTCTGGTTTACTTCACCAGCGAGGACCGTAAGGATCGCAAAGGCAGCATCCAGCTGGATGGAAACTGTTGTGTAGAGGTGAGAGTCTCTGTGCTCCATGTTTTACTAGCAATAGAGAAACAGTTCCTTCACGCATATTTTGATGGCTGCGGTTGTAACATTTTTTCAACGTTTCTTGTAGGTTCTACCTGACAGAGATGGGAAGAGATGCATGTTCTGTCTGAAGACCTTCACCAAGTCTTATGAACTCAGCGCTTCAGACACTAAACAGAGACAGGAGTGGACCACAGGTGTGTGCAGCGCTCCTTAAACTCCCTAAAGTGCCATTTCAAATAAAACTCGTATCAAATGTTGTAAGTCTTTTAACTGTTTTACTTGGTTTCACAACAGATACACAGTTTAAACTGAAGTCAGAAAGTATTGTGACATTTTGTGGTTGTTAAATATGTTTTTTAACGCTGGGGTTAATCGGTTAAACACCTGAAAAACTAAAAAGAGTTAGTTTCAAAGAAACTGGAGAACTAGTTATAACTAGTTATAGGAAAGTCTGGCATTATTTGTCTAAAGAATTTTAAAAATGTTTTTAAAAATTGTCTAGATTCAGTTTTGAACACTTTTTATACACAAGTGTAGCTCTAAATATTCAGGTATTTTGGTGCCGCTGTGTGTTGCCACATGATGTTTAATGTTCATTTTACTAAATTAAATTAGTATTTTTCCGCCAGCGATCCAGACGGCCATCCGGCTGCATGTGGAAGGCAAGAAATCTCTTCACAAGGACCTGAAGCTAAGGAGGCGCGAGCAGAGGGAGGAGCGGGAGAAGAGACGGGAGCTGAAGGAGCAGGAGACGCAGCGTCTGCGGGCTCTGCAGGAGGAGAGAGAGAGGAAGATGGCCGAGCTGGAGCTGCTGAAGGAGGCGCAGAGGCAGGCGCAGGCGCTGCTGGAACAGGACGAGGCCCGCAGACGCCAGCAGCACGAGGAGCTGCAGCGAGCCCTGGAGGTCCAGCTGAGAGAGGCTGAGGAGGTGAGGAGGAGCAGCGCATGTGTGTGTGATTAGATGCTGGATGGATGGATGTTTAGATGTTGGATGGGTGGATGGATGATGAATGGATGAGTGGATGGATGGACATATGTTTAGATGCTTGATGGATAGATGAACGGGTGGGTGTAACCCCAGCCCCCTCAGAGCTGTGATTGGTTGATAAGAATCAGACCCAACAGCTGATTGGCTGTGCTCAGGCCCGGGCGAGCATGCAGGCAGAGATGGCTCTGAAGGAGGCAGAAGCCGAGAGACAGAGAGCAAGAATCCGAGAGCTGGAGGCCATGCAGCAGCGGCTGGAGGAGGCCTTACGACAGGAAATCAAAGCCAGACAGGACGAAGAGGCTTTCCGCTACACGCAGGCCCGGTGAGCACTGCATGCAACACGCTGTTTAATGCGCCCAGTTCACAAACACTCCCAAACGAATGCGCTGACAGAATAAAACCGCTTCTCGCTCAAAACAAGACATCAAAACCCACCAGATCACTTTAGGGAGGAAATGTCTTTCAACCTGTAAACAAACGACAGGAGGCTGTGAAGGAATTAATCAGGAGGAAGTTATCAGAGGAAGTAGACAAGAGGCTTTTTAAACGTAAATATGGTTGTAAATAAACGGTGTCACTTTAAGAGGAAAGAAAAGCTGTTGCAATTTCACTGAAGACACTGACAGTCAACTTCTGTTTAAATTAAAGGGACAGTTCACTCCAAGTTCTCATCCTCGTCTGAAACCTTTCCTGACTTTCCTGTTTCTCAGAAACACACACATATATATAAAAAAAGAAATAATATTTTCTTTTTGATCAACAGAGGAGAAAAAAAACAGGTTTGGAATTAAATGAGGGAGGGGAAATCTTAATTTTGGGGAAAATTATCGCTTTAAAACACAGAGAGCGAAATGTTATATAGAGATGTTTTAAAATGTTGTGCTTTAACTTGTGTTGCTGTCATTATTTATATGAGAAAGTTTATCTCAACACAATCTCTCATGCAGATATAATCGTCTATATATCCATATATATCAGTATATGGTAGATGTTTACAAGTTTGTGCATATTTATAGGTTTAACTTGTGCTACATTTAACTGCATGTGTCTGTCACAGGCTGCTGGCTGAGGAAGAGGAGAAGATGAAGGCTCTCATGTCCCTCCGTGAGGAGCAGGAGGAGTACATCCAGCGAGCCCAGCGGGAGAAACAGGAGCTCCGGCAGGAGATGGAGAGCAAGTCCCGGGCGCTGGAGGAGGCGCAGAGACAGTTGGAGGAGGTCCGGGCTAATCGCCACAGAGTGGACCAGGATGTGGTGGTGAGTCTGTAACTCCCAGAACTACAGCAGAACCGCATGAGCACATGTTCTGCTGTGTTTGGACCGTGTGTTTGTCCAGAACCTTTTTTATGCGGTTTATAAATCTCATCATATTGTTGTGTTTGGACTGAATGCAGTAATTTCACACCCTTCACACATTGTGTGGTGAATACTGTCATGTTTTTATGTTGATTGGTTGATCACTGAATACATTCATTTCTCTTGATCTTAAAAGGCTGCCCAGAAGAAGCTGCGGCAGGCCAGCACCAATGTTAAACACTGGAACGTTCAGATGAACAGATTGATGCATCCCATTGGACCAGGAGGTACGTGTGTGAAACTGGAAATGTTGAGAAGTTTTACGTCACAATCCAGGTCACACTGTCAGGTTAATAACACCTGCTGTCTGGGTCTGCATACCTTTCAAAGAAATACCAAGTCATTTAATTCCTTAGGTAACAGCTATTTTAAAGCTGCAATCTGCCTAAAACTGCAAAATTAGTTTTATAGTCAAAGCTACAACATGTTTAACACGCTGGTTTAAATCTGAAACTTGTGTGTTTTCTGCTCTTATGTGACAGAGAAGCGCCAGTCAGGGGGAGGCTCCTTCTCCAGCTTTCGGATCCCCTCACAGAAGGAGGCGGCACTGCGCCGGCAAAGCAAAGAAAACGTGGAAAACTTCCCAGGATGTGAAGCTGACAGACGTCTGTCACAATCTTCCAACGGAGACATGGACATACCTTAGGAACTTTCCAAATGAATCTCCCAATGTAAAAAGGACTAAAACGACTGTTTTAAAGGAAGTTTTAAGGAAGTGTTTTGGTGTCTAAACCTAATGCCTCTTACCTGCCCTGATAGAACATTCAGTGTGTGATAATATGTTGTGAAACAGTTGTTTGCCTTTAAAAAGTTTCGTACTGTAGTTATTAAACAATTGTCTGAAGTCACTCATGGGTCGTGTGTGTGTGTGTGTGTGTGTGTGTGTGTGAGTGTGTGTGTGTGTGTCTTTGTGAAAACCAACGTGACTAAGGGACTTCAGACTTGAGGGGTTTGAGGGTGAGGTCAGGCAGTTAGTTGGGGTTGTTAGGGCAAGGGGCTAGAGATTGTGTCCTTACAAGAACGGCTGTAGAAACGTGTGTGTGTGTGTGTGTGTGTGTGTGTGTGTGTGTGTGTGTGTGTGAGATTTGCAACGGTTGCATGTACAGGATTTCTTGCGAGGGAGGAACATGTTAAGCCCTGAAACATCTGTGGTTTTGAGAACTTCCTGTCTGCAGTCAGATGAAGTCGGTTTGTGGCTCACACGTGCTTTAACATTTATATTCAGCAGACCTCAGAAATAATGTTGAAAACGTGAACTGTTGTATATAAGTACACGTGCAAATATGTTTGTATTCAGAAGTTTGAGACCAAATGAGAAAAACTTAAGATGCAGTTGTTTCAATGAGGTCCGATGAGAGATGTCGGGAAACAGAGACCCCTGCTGCCCAGCGCTGGTTACTGCAGCCGCCGCGGTTCTGGTTATATTACACCGGAGCACTAGTCGGCAGTAAAGGTCCATTAACCCGCATATTAACCCGGAATAAATAAGCTTCTTATACAGAGAAACAGGGGAAATGGCTTCGCGACTGAGCCGGCTCTGGCCCGCCGTGTCCCGGGTCCGGCTGAGCTCCGCGCTCGGGATTCGCTGCGTGTCGCAGACGCCGAAGTCCGGCGCGTCCGGTTCGGCCGTGATGTCCGACCTGCAGCCCGTTTCCCCCGCAGCTGAGGACAGTCATGGGCACGGAGAGGTCAATCCGTTTGACAAGGTGTGAGCCACAAACACACGTGAATGATGTGCACTGGTACTGGTACTGGTACTGGTACTGGTACTGGTACTGGTTCCACTGTGTAAATCTGACAAGTAAATGCTCCACAATGCACGTGGGTTTTTCCCAGTTATGTTGTAATCTGTGTTTATAATGTGTCTTATTGCATGTAGATGAACTTGCAATAATTTTCAATAAATACATTTTTGTGCAATAAAGATTCAGTTTCATGTTGTTTGTTATTCTAAATGTTTAATAATCTCTTAAAGTAAAATAACTTAATGTAAATTATATTATTATAATTTATAGGCCTGTTCTTCCAGTGCTTGTAAGTTAGTTAGTTAGTTATTTAGTTTTTGTTTGTTTGTTTGTTTGTTTGTTTGTTTGTTAGTTCCAGTGTTACTTTGCTACTTGATGTTGTTCAATAGTAAGTGTTTGGAGTCACATGTTTATCTTCACACAGATAGTTGTGTCGTGTTTGTTTAGTTGTTTGGAGAAACTTCACTTATTGATTGAACTTAGTTTTAACAAGGTAAGTTAATAAGCGCAGGTTATTAAACAATGTCTTTATCTTTGCAGAATCCAGAGTTTCATGGTTTCCACCATCAGGACTCATATGTGGATGAGTGGAACATGAGATTGGTGTTTTTCTTTGGTATTTCTGTGGCTATTGTTATTGGAGGCAGTTTCATCCATTATTTACCGGATCACGGGTGAGTTACTGTCTGTGTATTTTGTCACTGATAACATTAGTCAGTTTCTTGTTGTCTTGTGTTGATGTTTCAGTGATAAATGAATGTGTTTAGCTGATAACTGATGCGTTCACGCTCGCTCAGTACATCAGCATTTATAATCATACAATAAAAACTAAATGAACATGATGAGAGCAAATCTTATGATAAGAGAGTTACCTAGTTAACTGTCAGATGTTTCAGTGAACTTTAACCTGCTGTTTCTAATGTGTAGTAAATGGATTCATTTAGATTAGCACTGATCTCCCCAAATGTGTGTTTATCACTGGCTTATTTCATTAGTAGTAATAATGACTTTCTCCCCCACTCTCTCTTTCTCTCCCTTCCTTTCCCTCTCTCTCTCTTTCCATCTCTCTCTCTGTCTCTCTCTCTCTCTCTCTCTCTCTCTCTGTCTGTC
>JBAJNP010008260.1:0-20634 GCA_036877545.1 Yasuhikotakia modesta | reverse complement strand
TTAATATGTAAAAAGCCAAAGCAGTACGAATATAAAATTTTACAGCACAAACGGAGCACAAACAAACACGACCATGTTTTCGTAAATCTGTAGCATGTGGGGGCTGAGTGACGTCATCGACTATAATTAATGACTTATAAATACTTTTTAATATCTAAAAAACCGAAGGAGCACAAACTAAACTTTTTGCAGCACAAACCAGCACAAACGAATGACACTATTTTGGATAAATTTGGAGCATGTGGGGGGGCTGGTGACGTCATCGCCCAGAATTCAATTTGTAATATCTTAATAACAGAAGCAGCACAAACGAAACTTTCACCGGCACAAACGAAGCACAAACGAATGAGAGTATTTTGCCGAAGTTTTGTGTTGGGTGGGGGGCCAACTTCACGCAGGTGCTCACACTTATATATGCGACACCGTCTATGAAAGGGAGCGTCAACAATATACAGCGTGAACTATATGTAAGCCAGATCTCGTTACTAAAGTGAAGTTTGTTGTGAAACCCGAATGTGGGCAAATCTGAGATCGAATATCCAGCGAATATCAAACCCGCGGCCAATATCATGCACATTTGAATAGATTGTATGTTTTATAGTAAATGTATGGCTCTTCCAAGCCCGCAGTACCACATGAACACAAATAGTTACAGTTAAAGCTTAGTAAAATACTAAAATGAATAACACAAAAGTAACAGTGTTGAATTGACTATGACACATCCAGACGACATAAAACGACAGACAAACGGAACCTCGTACGGAGGGAGTAAGGTCTTTCTCTGACTGGAAGCTCGTCTCTATCTGTTGCTTTGGTCTTTGTTAACACCTGCTTGTACCACCTGCTGGTGAGTGACTAATAGCAGATGGAGATTTTGCATCGGTCCTCTGCTGCTTTTCCTGTGTCCCCAGATGAACTCTGCTGAATATTCCGGCGAATTTGAGACACTGAATTTTTGGAAACGAATTTGTAATTGGAAATTAAATAAGACGAAAATTGCCTGGCGAATTTTATTAATGGTATTTTTAAACAAACTGAATGTTTGGAAATGAACTTTATAAGGTGAATATTGATCATTGAATTTTTAACAATGAAACCGTGTGTGTGAACGTTTTCAGCTGAAATATACAGTGTTTAAATATACAACCATGAAAACACAATGCATTAAAATGCAAGCGCTGTTCATGCGGTGCCTTTTTTCGATTTGTGCAATTCATCATTTTTTTTTTCAAATACATTTGTCATTAATTTTCTTCCCTAGTGGTCCGAAGTGTTTTCAGCTAGGCAGGGTTTCCTGAAGATCCTTCCGACAGCCTCTCTTGTATCCTAGGGAAAAAAGCGGGACGAATCAACACTGAAATAAATCTGAGAAGTTACTCTCGTGTTTTATATTGTTATCTGTGTTAAGGCGCTAAATCTATGGCTGTTGCTAACGTTTGTTTACACTGACAACGCTAGCTGTACACACATCAAAATGAATATGTTCTCATTTTAACAATAAAAAAAAAATTCCAATCTAACAATGTAGTGCCTACAGTAATGATTGTTGAGCTTGGTGTGGTAGCATCAAACGCTAAAAGACGCCGGCAGGTTTGTAAAGCTGTTGGTTTGTAAAATGAAACAACTGCTTTTATAGCAGATATTAATCCACGGCTAAATGTGATGGGATCCGGTAAAAAATAAACCATAGCCATGCATCACGGCCATTTCTTCCATCGGGGATGTAAGGTTTGTACGCCGCTTGTACAGCCAGGGAGACCAGCACACCTATGAGAGTGAGTCGCCATTTTGCCTTGCACTTCACAACGTCCCTGACGCAATAACATTAGTCTCTATAACGTGCACATTATACGGTGCAGCTTTCCAGCTGGAGCCGTTTTCAGGCACACATTTTTAAAACATAAATTTATACACTTTAGAGTTGTTCAAAATACTGCTGTTTTCCGACAATACTAGAAAAAAAAACAGATTTTGCCTCTTGGTCCCCTGTAATAACAGGCTTGTTAAAGTGAACGAAGGTTCAAAATTAACGTCATGCAACTCTTATGTATGTCACCGAACTAAATGTAACATTCTAAGTGAATGAAAAAGTTCCAAAAAATTGCATAACTCTCTCCGAACATCCACACACGTCGGAGACAGTAACGGCAGCGGCCGTGACAATGACAATAAACATTGATATACAAGTTAACTTACGCATTTAAGCCATCTCTCGCTCAACATGGCAATAGCACTGTACACTCAGTACTTTTCCTTGTAATAGTGCTTCTGTAATCTTTTAGTTTCAATCAGCGCTATTTTTGCTGTAATTTCTGCATAGTTTGGTAATGACACTCACATCACAGCCTAAATGTTACCATCTAAATTAATGTAGCTGCACAACAAAGAGCGCAATCTTTTTTTATTGCTGTGTTATCGCCATTAATTTTGACATAACAGTTGTTTATCGACATTTTGTCTATTACGTATTTGGCTTAGTTTTATCAAGGGTATCATCAGTTTTAAAGGCAGTTCTGCTTACCGCATGGCAGGTGTAGCGGGGGTATTTTGCACACCCTGTATGGGAAATAGTCAATGCTGCCCTGGAAGACATTTATTAATTATGATATTTAGTATGACAAAAAACAGATACATGCATTTTAGAGCCTAGTAAATAATGTTTTGCCATTCACTGTGCATTTCCATGGCCGCCACCATTGTTTTGTGACGTCGGCCTGATGCATCTCGGTGAAGTCGGGGTAGCTCGATTTGCCCCGACATCATTAGTAGGACCTCTCACTAGGACCTCAAGAGGCTTTCCAGAGCACTGCTTCTAGTAAGAGTTCTGAAATTTCAGACATCCCAGTTTTCTGGAACACAGCATTAGTCCCCACTCCCAGTGCTTTTAGTCTCTGTGTACTGTTTCCTACCATAATGTGATGTAATACTACAGACTGAGAATGGGTAGTCTGCAGATAAATTAACGTCATATGGTGGTTTTCCTGAAGAGAAATTGTATATATTAGACACAGCTTAATATACTACTCCCTCCTACAGTCTAATAAAGTAGGTAAGACGCCCCTACTCCCTTTTTATTTATTTAAAGACGTTACTGGACCAGCAAAATTTCAATTAAGAATGCTGTCTGTTCAATGTCAAGAACATTGAACTTGCCTTTTTTAGACTTGACAGAGTTGTTCTTGAGCAGGTGGGATAGCACAGTTTTTACACGTTTTGACATGTATGTTTTCTTCTTCAGACTTGGAGTAAATGAGAATGTTGTTGATATAAGTCACCACATACTGGTTCAAGAGATGCCTTGAAATACTGCAGGTGCATTAGCAAGATCTTAAGGCATGACAAGGTATTCATAGTGCCCCTGGTGGCCAAAAGGCAATTTTCAATGAGATTATAAGCACTTCTGAGGTCTTATTTGTGTAGATAGTGGCTTCACATAGCTGTTCCTGAGCTGAAGGAACCAGGGGCAGTGGATATCAAAACTTGACAGTAACATTATTCAGACCTTTGTAATCAATGCATGGTCTTAAAGCTCCATCCTTCTTTTCGAAAACAAAAAAACAGCTGCAGCAGGGGATGTGGAAGGGCAGTTAAATCCAGAATTTAGAGCTTCTTCTATATATCCACCAATAGCTAGAGTTTCTGTCTGTGAGAGAGCATAGACCTTACTTTTGGGTGACATAGTGTTCAGGAGGCAGGAGATCAATCACACAGTCTCAAGATCTGTGAGTAGGGTAGATGAGCTGCCTTGACTTTGTTGAAAACCCTTATTGCATGAAGCATAACAGGAGGGTACTTTATCTGTGGTTGGGCTTTCTATAGTATGATTGTAGCTAAACAAGGTTTAGGAATAGCTGAGTATAAGCAATGGGTAAAACAGAAATCAGACCATGACGTGAGTTCGTGTTTGTGCTATGACAAACCTGAATCATAAAGGGCCAACCAGGGATGGCCCAGAATGAGTTCATGCTTCGGGGTTTCATAGAAAAATCCAGGGTTCAACTGAATGGGTATAATTTGGGGTCTTAATGAATCAGGTTTAGCAATGCTCTAGAATTGATTAGCGCTGTTAGATAGAAAACAGTGGTTTAACAAGTAAGATGTGCCCGGACAGGAGGATTTTTAAGAGGAACTGAAGTTTCACTCACCCGTATGGTAGTTTTTAATGTCACTTCCGGGTTTGTGTGGGTATGTGACGTTGCAATGGCCTGATTCACCGCAGTTAAATCAGAAATTGTTAACCCATCAACAAGCCCTCTCCTATTCTCTTGGCCTGGTTAGACCTATTTGCCTGGTTAGTCCTATTTGCTATTTGCAGGATTGTTTGACAGAAGATCCAGAATAGATTGTGACTGAAGTAGAAATTGCTTCATGTTAAATGGCTGGGTTTTAGTTCTAGGGGTGTTCCACATTAAATTCTCACCCTTGAATGTTAATTCTGACTGTAGTCCAATATTCAGGCTTCTATGAAACACCACTCACCATCTGATTCCATCCACTCATAATCAGCAGTGGATCATTTACCTTATGTTAGTTGATGTAGTTGAGTCAAGATATGATTGACAAAGTAAACACAGTCAAAATGTATTCTGGAATCAGAGTCCCATACCACTGCTGCACACTCATTTGCTCTTCCACACAGCAGAAACATCAAAAATACTTCGCAATGAGTTCATTGAAGCACCTGGTTTAAATAGTCCAAAAACAGGAAGTCAGTACTCTGGCGATGGTCCTTCAGGAAGTGGCGTTACAAACTGCCATATTATGTGTGTAACATAGACTTAGGCAGTAGGTCAGGGCAGGCGACACACAATAGAGACAAAAGTCCAAGGTAAAGGGACAGGCAGCAAGAATCCCAAATCAGAGACAGTCCAGGCAATACACAGAAACACAATCCAAAGAGAAACGCTCAGTAATGTTCACACAAAGGGCGAAACAAGATTTCGCACAGTTCATATACATATATAGGGACAGTAATTGCGAAATGGCTGCCACCTGAGGTAGGTGCTATGGGATATTTAGTCTTTAATTTTCCGCTCCCTTCGCTAAAGCTCCGCTTAGCTAATGTAACAGCCACCACCATTCCATAGACAAGGAAGGCTTGTGTATGGAGTTCTGGGCATATTCAGCCCACAAAAGATAACAACTCCAGTCTGTCTGATTGTTGTAGCAGTAGGACCTGAGAAAACAAGTTAATTCCTGGTTAAGCCTCTCAACTTGCCCATTGGATTGGGGGTGATATCCAGATGTGAGACTGATGTTGATAGCATCTTGCAAAATGCTGACCAGACCCGGGACGTAAACTACAGACCTCGAGCCAAAACAATTCTGGAAAGCCAAAAAACCAGAAGACCTGGTTGCACAGGGCCTCAGCAGTCTCTAGAGCTGTGGGAAGCTTGGGTAGAGGGATTAGATGACAAGCCTTAGAAAATCTATCAATAATGGTGAGTATGGTTGTGTTACCTTGAGAATTGGGCAGGTCTGGGACAAAATCGACAGCGAGGTGAGACCATGGGCTTTGAGGGATGGGTAACGGTTGGAGAAGACCATGCGTTGACAGGGTGATTTAGACTGGTTGCATATTTCACAGTTCTTAATGAAGGTGATGGTATCTGCCTGCATAAATGGCCACCAAAATTTGTTAGATAAGAGTTGGAGCTAGGTATTAGTGTGAACTAGTGTTAACACCTTGGAGCGAATAACCTGGGGTACATATGTGAGGTGCTCAGGGCATTCTGGAGGAGTAGCTTCCCGGGTAGATTCTTGGGCAATCACTGTCATTATGTCCTATTGCACAGAAGAAACAATGAGGTGAGTAGGAAGGATGTTCTCTGATGAGGGTTGTGAACAATCAGTCTCATGTAACCTGGACAATGCATCAGCTTTTGAATTCTGTGAACCGGGTCAATAGGTAACTTTGAAATTGAACCTGGTGAAGAATAGAGCCCAATGAGCCTGGCAGTGATTAAGTCTTTTGCTGATCGAAGGTATTCTAAATTGTGGTGGTCGGTTAGAACTGTAAACTGATGTTTAACCCCCTGAAGCCAATGTCTCCACTCCTCTAGTGCCATCTTAATGGCTAGGAGCTCTCTATTCCCGACACCATAACTCTGTTCAGCTGGGTTCAGCTTATGGGAGTAAAAGGCACACAGGAACAGCTTAGGAGGAAATCCCTGTCTCTGGGAGAGAACAGCACTGACACCAGTACTAGATGCATCAATCTCTACAATAAATTTTTTATCAGGGTCAGGGTGGTGTAAAATAGGGTCAGCCTAGAAAACATTGCAGCTCTTTCAAAGTTCTTGGCTAGGGCCAGTTAACCACAGAATCCACCTTTCTTTCGTCCATGGTGACCCTCTCTGGACTGATGATGTATCGCAGGAAGGAGATATGTGAACAGTGGAACTCACACTTCAAGTTTAGCATACTGTTTATCAATGAGTCTTTGCAAAACAGCTCTAACCCACTGGACGTGCTCTTGGAAAGTATCTGAGTAAATAAGAATGTCATCAATATCAATCACCCATCATCATGTCACGAAAAACATAATTTATCAAAGTCTGGAAACATAAGGGACTATTTGTGAGGCCAAAGGGCATAACTAAGTATTCCTAATGGCCAGATGTTGTTGAGAAGGCCATTTTCCACTCATCCCCCTCTCTGATCCAAATTAGATTATATGCACTTTTCAGATCGAGTTTTGTGTAAAACTTTGTGCTTTGTAGCTGTTCTAGAGCGGCAGGAACCAGGGGTAGTGGATAGCAGAATTTAACAGTTACCTCATTTAGTCCTCTGTAGTCAATACAACCCCTTAACTCTCCATCTTTTATTTTTGATGAAGAACCCCGTCGATGCTGGTGAGGTAGACGACCTGATGAACCCCTTCTCCAACTCCTCCTGTATATAGGCTTTCATGGCCTCAGATTCGGGCTGGGACAGAGGGAAGATGCACTTCTTGGGTATTTCAGCACCTGGAATAAGCTCAATAGCACAATCACTGGAACGATGGGGTGGCAGTTCTAAGGCCAGGCAGTTCTAAGGCCATACTGGCTAAGGCCAGATCTGAGTATTCGCTGTGTAATTTTGTCTCCTGTGAGCTAGATACATCAAGAACAGAACATTTATGGTTAGAGGGTATATTCAGACATGAACTTTGACAGTAAGTTGACCATTGCATGATTTCTCAAGATGCCCAGGAGATTACAGGATTGTGAATGTCCAACCAGGGGAATCCTAGAATGATGGATGTCTGGGGTGAGTTGATAACAAACATATAGATTCGTTATGGAGAGCCCCAACCTTTAAATTTATGTCTGTGGTAGTCTGGGAAACACGGCCTGAGCTCAAAGGTCTACCATCTATTGCCGCCACTGTGATGACAGAAGAGATGATGATTAGAGGCATGTTATGTTTCTGAGCAAAATCTTGATCAATGAAATTTCCAGCAGCTCCTGAGTCAATCTTGGCCTGGACCCAGGACTGGACTCTGGCTCTGACTCCACCTTTGCTGAACTGGACTCCGGCTCGGACCTCGGCTCCACTGGACTCTGCCGGACTGGACTTTGGCTTGGACCCCGGCTCCACCGGTCTGGACCCAGGACTCTGGCTCGGACCCCAGCACCGCCGGACTGGACCCTGGACTGGGCACTGGCTCGGACTCGGACCCAGGACTGGACCCAGGCACTGATCCGAAGATCAGTGCTGCTTATAAACACAAGACAATCAGGCTGCGTGCAGCTGATAATCAGACAATTAGGCTGTGCACAGCTGATACAATTAACACAATGATTATTACTCAGCTGTCCCTTGCTCTGGCTCGGATCCCAGACTGGACTCTGGCTCGGACACTGGCTCCGCCGGACTGGACCGGCTGCTTATAAACACAAGACAATCAAGCTGTGTGCAGCTGATACAATTAACACAAAGATTATTATGTTATTATTATGTTTTCATTTTAGGCACTTCAGCTGTCCTTTGCATTAACTGTTTGGAAAAAAAATCTGAAGGTGCGTTAGACTCTAAGAAGATGCTCTGAAATAGTGACAAATAATGTGGCATACGAATAGTCAACATTTTTTTCCCCAGGCAGCAGAAGTGGAGTATGCCAGTCTCAAATTTGTCAGGCAGTCCAGAGCAGCATCAGTGGAAGTGGCATATGCAACTGCTGCCAATCACACTTCTTGATTACACAATTCTTTGGGTGTAATAGTAATAGTTTATGGGCTAGCATAGGCCTTAAGGACCATAAGTACTATGTGATGAAAAACGAAATCTTGAACCTTTAAAATTAAGCAAAAATAGTTTGATCCTCCAGTATGTGGATGACATTCTGTTGTGTAGCGACAATGAATACACCTGTGCTAATGATACAGTAACACTTCTAACCCATTTGGCAAAAGAAAGCCATAAAGCTAGTCTAACTAAGCTATGAATGGGGGAAACAGGAAGTCATTTTACCGCAGGGGAGAGTTTAAGCAGTAACATGCCAAAACAAATAACAAAGAAACAGATGCTTTCATTCTTGGGAATGTGTTCTTACTGCCGAACCTTTGTGCGCAACTATGCTGTATTAGAACAACTATTGTGAGATTTAACTCTTGCTTGAAATTTGCTACCTCATGAACCTCATAAGCTTATGTGGACACCTGCGGCAGAGAAAGCATTTACAGATATGAAAATTCAGTTAACCAAAGCTTCAACTTTGGGTATACCTGACGTGACATAACTGAAGGATCTTTAGATCCCCACACACAAATTGTTTGTCTTTTGTTTTTTAATTTGTATGTTTTGTTTTTAATTCATTTATAATCATTTAGTCACAATTATTTATAACTACTTAAAAGTCATTATTACTCACATAATTCATCATTTTATTATTTTAATTGTTTTAAATTATTTATCATTATATCATTTATTAATTTATTGTTATTATATTTTTACATTCTATGTTTCTTATTTCTTTTTTTTGCTTATGCTTTTTTATTATTGATCAGTTTCATGTTTGTGGGGCCACAACATGAGCCACATAGCCACAAAGTTTTGTTGGTTGAGTTTCCTCCTTCTTCAGAAATGAAACTTAGACGTTGTGCTATGCAACAGGAACTAATTTATTCCTTTATCAGTGGAAAACTGAGTAAGAACTGTAAAAAATTGTGGTTATTAGTGTAAACCTGACCAGGCTGATAAACAAGCATTTATAAATAAGATCCCCCACTTCCACTTTGACAGCACTTAAACTAGATCTGCCAGTGATTTGAAGATGAGCAAATATACTTTCAGTGTGATCCTTTCAGTTAGTGAGTATATGTACCTAAACAGATTTATGTTATTAAACAATTTATAAAAAATATATATATTAATTTATTTCTGATTTACCAGTTAATAGTAATTAATTAAGATAATATTTTTAAAGTATATTTTGTAACACTTTTTTTCTTACCTCAAGGCATCACTCAATGTTTGATGTGTGTGTCCAGTGTCTCCACTGTGAATATCATTGTTCAACAAGAGAAGAATGTTACGATATCCTGTAACATTAATTCTACATCTTTGATAGCATGGTATCGGTTGAGCTCAGAAAAGGTTTCTTTACTTATATCTGCAACAAGAGGAAATATTCAAAAAAGCATTTTTTTTATTGATCATAATGAGGATGAAAGCCACTTTCAGCTAAAAGCAGACAGTATATCTGAGTCTGTAAGTCTGGAGATAATTCGGTTTGGAGAGCCTGATGTAGGGTTGTATTACTGTGCTGCTCGAATTGGTGGAAAGGGAATGCATTTTGGATCGGCTGTCAGACTCACATTTACAGGTTAGTTGTTATTGAGGTGGTTATTGAGATGCCTCTTTATGCAAAAAAACATTGTACACAAACAAAATAATGAAAAAATATATTTGCCTAGTTTCATAGTGGGTTTTTGTTTCATTTTTTTAATGGCTTCATGGTTTCCATTAAAACTATGAAGAACATAACCGTTCTTTGTGGTCTTCATGTTTCAGATGCAAAACAGGAGGACTTTTCTCACACACCAGACAATGCAGGCTGCCGCACACGGTTAATTTGTGCTTACACTGCATGTGGGCTGTGTGGAATTATTTGTGCTTGTGTGCTCTGTTACAGCCAAGGTGAGAAGTGTTTAGTTATGCTCCCCTTTAATTTTCTTAAAGCACAATTAAACACTGGGGCCATTGTTTATACAATTTAATCATGTTTTGAAAACTGGTTTGTATTACCATTCTATGTGTTTTATCTATTTTATATCCTACATACATGTTGACAATATAAATATTGTGTGGAAAGTGTTGTGAGAAGTGCTGTAATTATTATGTTTCCATTTTAGGCACCTCAGCTGTCCTTTGCATGAACTGTTTGGAAAAAAACTCAAATCTGAAGGTGGGTTAGATTCTAAGAAGATGCTCTGAAATAGTGACAAACAATAAGAATAGTCAACTATTTTTTCCCCAGACAGCAGAAGTGGAGTATGCCAGTCTCAAATTTGTCAGGCAGTCCAGAGCAGCATCAGTGGAAGTGGCATATGCAACTGCTGCCAATCACACTTCTTGATTACACAATTCTTTGTATTTAGTCAAGTTTATATCAAGACAGATTCATTCTCTGTACATTTTTACCAAAAGGAACCAAAGGAAAAAAGGCAATGCAAGCAGAATTAGCACAATTCTATGCAATAATTTCTAATGATAATATGATTAAATATTTATAATTATGAATCAATAATTTACAAAAACATCTGTGACTGAGTGATGGGAGGAGATAGCAGAGTACGTGTAACCCTGTTAAAAATATATTAAAGTATATTCAAAAGAATACAAGTTCAATAAATATGTTTGTAGTTAAATAAACAGCAATTAATTTAAAAATAAAAACTAAAGATTCTATGTTAAAATGTGTTCATGTATAATAATATGTAAAGATACACGTGAGTTTGTGATTTTTGTTATATATCCGAACCTGTGTAAGGGAGTAAATCACGTTCAACGTTAGTGAAGGACTGCGGTTAAGCCAGCCGCTCTTTCTAAACTCAAGATTCCGTAGGAGCTCTCGGGAGCGCGCTTTCCGCTTACAGGTCTATTACCGCTAAGTGTCTAAAAGACGCGCCTCAGAATTGTACGAGCGGCTAGTTTAACCGTGAGTTTAGAAAGAGCGGCTGTCTTAACCACAGTCCGCTACTGAAATATGAGAAAGGTGTTCTATTCTAACTTGGATATTTTATCATTATAAGTGAAAAGGTTCGTCAAGGACCCTTTAAACAAGCTTTAATAGTGATTAGAGTTAGTCAGTTGAGTAGACGACTCAAAAGAAGACGAAGTTTAGTTTAGTTTGTCTTAGCTTCTAAGACAGTAGTTGGTGCTAGTTTGTGGACTTTGTTGTGATGTTAGCGATCAGAGAACTCGGCGAGTGAAGTCCGCGGGAATCGGCGAACTAGATGAGGACGACAAAGACACCGACGGAGCCGAATAGCGTTGCCAACATCGTCCGTCCTGCTGGGAATTCTAGTCTCCTTTTCTCCTTTCTGCCGGCTTGGATTGTGCGTGTGAACTGCAACCTCAGCTTTAAAAACTAGCCCAATATTTTTCAGTTATTTATCTATTATTAATCTAATTTATAATTAACTATTTATTACAATAAATGAGCCTGCAACATATTATACTGGAACCACTCTTTTATTTTAAAATGAAGAGAGAAAAGTTATTTAGCAACAAACTGCAACAGAGCATGAGGGCACAAACTATCCACTCATCTAAGTTCACACCTGTGAGCAGAGCAGGGTTAGAGAGATAGAAAAGAAGAGAAAGATAAGAGCATTAAGGGAAGCAACACAGCCACATATTTATAGCTTTATAATGTATTATAAACGTATTATTATTATTAGTATTCTATATGACTACTTGTTTTTTTATTATATTCTGTGATAATTTATTCATTACAAAATCATTGTAAAAATTACAATTTTACCTTAAAAAAGTCATCCCTCTCCTCTCCTGCACCTTCCATCTTCTCCCCTGTCTTCTCTCCGTGTCTATACATCCCAACACTGAACTGCTGCAACATGTCCTGGCTTGGGATAAAGTCCTTGCAGCAAATCCCAAGTCTTCTTAGGCCATAGCGAATGCATAATATGCTACTAAGGGTCTTCTGGCCCATTCTGTTCCTTAGTTTAGATTTCACATTGTTCATTTGTGAAAAAACCCTTTCGACATCAGCATTGCTCAAAGGCATTGCAAGGAGGGACAGTGTAAACAGGGCCAGATCTTTAAAACACTGCTATCCATTGTCCTTGTAGTTTAGAACTTCAGCCCAGAACTGTTCTGCTTGACAGTCATCTTTTGTTTTCCACTCCTGGAAGTTGATTGCATGATACTGTGTATCCAGGGCCCTGAGATCACCAGAGTACATTTTCAGCATGGATACTGTGCTTAACTGTGGTTTGTTCTGTGACAGGATTATGGAAGGGCTGAATGATGCCATGGATTTCCAGGTATTGATATTTGCTGGCAGGCTATTCTGCACCTGCTTTGCTGCTTCCAGAAGAAAATCACAACATCTGTTCTTCATATTTGATTCAGCAGTGCTGTCCAGCTTTGCTTCTCCAAGAGCAATAGTAAACTGCATGCCGAAATTAACAGCACATATGGGCAGATGATTGACAGTGTCATTCAAATTGACATCAAGGAGTTTGGAATCAGAGGGAGGAATGGCGCTTGGTGTAATAACTCTTGATATAAGTGTAAGAAAAAATGACTGTAGGCAATCCAGCATTTTAAATGCATTCCCATTTTCAAGTTGGAACAATTTGTTGAATGTAAAATAGGCATGAGAAATTCCAGGTACAGTTTGTTCAAGGGATCGCAGTACATGTGGTAGAGCACTTCTGCATCGTACCACCGTTTTGTATCTTTGCACAGCTGAAAATGTAACTTCAGCTCATCCCATTGCTTTAGTATACCAACACAGCAATCGTATATGGAGAGCCATCTAGTGCCTGAAAGCTGCACTAGCATCAGTGGTATTTCACCAGGGTTGATTAACTGGTAAATTTTTGGCATATTCTCTGCGCCTCAGAGCACTGTGAGAAAACCAGTTGTGTGAATGTGAAATTAAAAACTCGAGATTGCGAGGCAGTGTTTCAACGGCTTTGCTGGCACAAAGTTGAATCGAATGACACACACACTTAAGCAGTTGTAATTTCTCATTCTTTTTGAGAATTCTTCTTGGTGAGTATAAACTGAGTTTTTCTGTCCAACCATGACACTGCAGCCATCAGTTCCGATACCTACGCACTTTTTGAAATCAAGACTGACACTGTCGAGAAACGGAGTCAGTGTTGTCGCTATTGCTTCTGCCGTCTCTCCTTGCATATCCACTAAGCCCAAAAATGTTGAAACAATTTTGTTCAATGATACACTGAAGTAACGCACTACAACACACAGCTGCTTTACCGAAGCGACATCTGTGCTCTCATCAATTACCAGTGAATACTGAGTCTCTCCAATATCTTTCGGCAAGTCATTGAACATGCAGGGGGCTATCACATTGTTGATAAGTGCTGTACATTTTGTACAATGGATGCTCAAGTCCTTTCCAAAGGCTGAATTTACTAGTGAATTTACAAGTGGTCAACTGAACTGACTGCTGTGTGGCAAGCAATATAGGTTGCTAACTGAAGATCAGCCTTTTGATTTTTAGCAGAAGTTTTTGACACTGTAAAATCGATATCTGTTAGAAGTGCTGAGAAAAATGGTTTGGCATTTCTCTTTTGTGTTTGTCTGTGGTGGCGTGTTGTAAGAGGTCCACATGGAGAGCACAAATCTCTGTTTTACAGTACCTGCACATTGCTTTGCTTTGATCACCGTGCACTTGACATATCCAGTCTTTAAGTTGTGTATCGTTTCCCAGTTTTTGTTGTATTTTTTTCATACTTTGACCACTTTGTTGGTGCCATTGTTTGCTTAAATGTCTTATGTCCATCTAACCGTCATCACTTTGATTACTAGCCTACATCACGCGCCTGAATCATAGATTGAATGTTTATGTTTTTTCTCCAATCAATGAGGCCGGGGAGGAGGGGACTGAATCTTTTGACGAATTACATTACAGAATTGATTTTAAATACTGCACTGAAATGGCTATTAACTCTGGCACCATCAATCAATGCATGTAAGTAAAAGGGACATTATAAATGTAAAGAAATGAAGGGCACAGTATTTCAGATTTTCCATACATGACAAACAAAGAAGCCCAAAGTCGTGGCACCTGGCAACTATGGAAAACGTGCTTCCAAGAGCTCCTACATAATCAAATTATTATTTTTTAAATAACTTTTGTATGTGAAACAATCAGTATGATGAAACCAGGAAGACCTTTTGAGGAGGCTATTTCTACTGTACAATTTTCATTAATTCCTAATTTTATTCAGTAAATATCACTGAAAAAAGCATATCTGATTCATTTTAAAAGGGGCATTTTTAATTGGTAGATGAGATAACTCACTGACATATGCTCACAGCAAACTCCTCTACAGGTCCTTTTCAGAAAATTAGCATATTGTGATAAAGTTCATTATTTTCTGTAATGTACTGATAAACATTAGACTTTCATATATTTTAGATTCATTACACACAACTGAAGTAGTTCAAGCCTTTTAATTGTTTTAATATTGATGATTTTGGCATACAGCACATGAAAACCCAAAATTCCTATCTCAAAAAATTAGCATATCATGAAAAGGTTCTTTAAACCAGCTATTAGTCTTGATAGGAGTATCTCATGGTTGACAGTGTCAAAAGTAGCAGACAAATCCAGCAGAATGAGGATGGAGGATTTAGATGCAGAGATCAATGCGTCATTTTTTAAAATCATTATTAACGGGACACTTCAAATTGGTAGTTCAATTTGAAACTCACTGATATCTGCTCACAGTGAGCAGTAATTCCTCATCAAAATCACAAGATCTGTCAGTATCATTGAATCAAAGCTGTTTTTGATCTATTATTAAAGAAACATTTCAAATTCATAGTTGACGCATTGATCTCTGCTCAGTGAACTCTATATGCACAGTATTTTTACTGTACAAGTTTTGAGTAATTTCTCTTCAAAGTCACAAGATCTGTCAATATGATTGAACGAAAGCCCTTTTTGGATTCACTATAAAACAGAATAAATTGATCTTTATTGTGTACATAGAGGAGTTCACTGTGAACATATTTCAGTGAGTTTTCTCATCTAACAATTTAAAATTCCCTTTTAATAATGATTTTAAAAAACGCTTTTGAGCTTCCTCAAAAGAGCTTCCTGGTTTGATTTTATTGATTGATTCACATATTAAAGTTCATTAAAATGATCAGTTTATATAAAAGTGTTGCTTTTATTACATAGGAGCTATCGGGAGTGTCTAAAAGCTGTGCCCAAGAATTGTAGGGTGGCTATAGTTTAACCATGAGTTCAAGAGTGGCTGACCTAACCTCGCTGGCCGGCAACATTTAAACTGGGTATTTTGATTAAGTTTATTATTGCCAGCTATAAGTTTAATTGCTTGAGGTGTATTTTTTGTTGAGTTAAACACTTTTTTTTAACTTTTTTACTAACACAGGGACAGAGATAGGAGCCGGATCCATGTGCAGGGTTCTTTTCTTTTTATTCTTCAGAGGCATAGTCAGGGTCAGGCAGGGTCAAGACACAGGCAAACAGGTATACAATAGACAATCCAAAACTCAAAATCCACAGAGACTGTGAAATTTTTTTACCTGCTTTCCTAATTCCTGCCTCTAGGCATATAACCCCTTGTTTTTTTTTCTTCTGTAAACCTATTTTGGTAAGGTAAAATTTTTTATGTTTTAAAATAATTTTTCATATTTTAATCTTCTCTCCATTGCTCTTTGCAACTCTGCAGCTTTTAATTTGTTACTGCAGTCTATAATTTGTTAATATTTGTTAATATATATAAGCATTCTGTACTCCTGGGTGTTTACATTCCACCCAGCGCAAATGCGGGTGATGTGCTCTGCGAACTGTATGGGGCTTATGGCGAACTGCAGAACGCTAACCCTGATGGACTGTTTCTGTTGCTGGAGATTTCAATCATGCCAATCTTAAGTCAGTGCTCCCTAAGTTCCATCAGCATGTGGACTTTGCAACAAGGGGGATAACACGCCGCCCCCACCTCGGCTACTCAGACCACATCTCTGTTATGCTAATTCAGGCAAACAGGCCAATCGTGAAACGATCAAAACAGCAGGTTGAAAACCTGACCCAGCAGGAGCCATCTCTGCTCTTCAGGACTGTTTTGAGCACACTGACTGGCACGTTTAGGAAATCAGCAACTGACAATGACTCCACTAACTTATATGTGTCATCAGTAACCAAATGCTGGTGATGCGCTCTGTGAACTGTATGGGGAACGAACGACTCGAAAGACTCAAAAGATGAACTAATCAATTCTGATTCCGGCTCATGCTGCATAGGGTTAAGCATAGGGGCTGTCACATGATAAACGAACGACTCGAAAGACTCAAAAGATGAACTAATCAATTCTGTTTTCGGCTCATGCTGCATAGGTTTAAGCGTAGGGGCTGTCACGTGATGAACGAACGACTGGAAAGACTCAAAATATGAACTAATCAATTCTGTTTCCGGCTCATGCTGCATAGGTTAAACTTAGGGGTTGTCACGTGATGAACGAACGACTCAAAAATCCGAAGACTTAAAACAGGTGAAGTAACAGAATCTATATAGATGTTGCGCAATATGCGAATGCGTGATTCTTCTCGAGTCACGTTTAAGATTTGTTAAAAATAAACAAATCGTTCAAGAACAACCCATCACTAATACAGATACAGTCGCCGAACAGACATAATAAATATACAGATACCCTCACAACAGACATAGCAAATATGCATAAGCACCCCCAAAAACAGACATATATTTATATACAGAAATTGATAAGAAATAATAAATGGAAATCTTATACAAATCTTATAAAAATATTTTGTAGTGTATCCTGAGTGGGATAGTGACATGGAACCAAAACTCCAGTGAATGGTAAATGGAGAAAAAACCTTGTGAGAAACCAGGCTAGGCAGGGAGGGCGAGTTCTCCTGTGGCAAGTTAAAGCTGCAGTCTGTATCCATGACTATGATTGGTTTAAATAAGAAGCTGGATGATTAAGTGGAAGAAATGTCCAAATGGTGATTATATTTTTAAGATAGGAGAAAAATGACATGGTAGGCGTTAAGTATCAAAGGTTACTGATAGCAGCTCTAACAACTGTGGGGGATTTTACAGTTAAAGACCCAGAGACCAGATATGATAATGAAGAGAAGGAGTCAGAAATGCAATTAGAGAATTTACTTGAAGAAAAGATTATTTTTGGAGTTTTTCCAGGCAAAAGTCAGCTTCACACTCTAATGAGTTTGTAGGCCAACCTGACGTTTTACATTCATAAACACACCTTTATACTAACAGAGTCAAGCTAACTACGTCATTAATTCAATTCAATTCATTTTTATTTATATATCGCTTTTCACAATTCACTTGTTGCAAAGCAGCTTTACATACAAAAAAAATGACAGTCCATTATGATTATAGCACAATATATTTTAAAATCACTAAATGGTTAAAATTATTCAGAATTGATATGTTAATTCAGGACGATTAGGTGCACTGGCCGACTCATAAGAGGGAAAAACTCTTAGGAGAAAAAAAACCCTGGGGGAAAAAAAGTCCTAAGGAGAAAACCCCTTTTGAGAGGGCCAGGTGTCCGGGGACGAGACAGGGAGACAAAGACAGGATCCTATTAGCGTAGCGGCTGCTCACAGTAATAGTAGTGTCACACAGTATGATTGAGATGTGTGTGCTCGGTTCCGGACAAACTAATTATTGCGGCATATGTATATTTCCCGGGATGAGTTATGTGAATGCTTTTGAAAAGAGGTAAGTCTTTAATCTAGATTTAAACTGATCGACTGTGTCTGAATCTCGAACATTACTGGGTAAGTTATTCCAAAGTTCGGAGCGAGGTAAGAAAAGGATCTACCGCTTTTTGATAATTTTGATATTTTAGGGATGATTAGAAAACCAGAGTTTTGTGACCGCAGCGTACGTGATGGGTTGTATTCTAATAGGAGTTCACAAAGATACGGAGGCGCCAGACCATTTAAGGCTTTATAGGTAATCAGTAGTATTTTAAAATGTATATGATATTTACCGGCAACCAGTGTAACGATGCTAAGATTGGGCTTATATGGTCATACTTCTTAGATCGAGTGAGCACTCTTGCAGCTGCGTTTTGGACCAGTTGAAGCTTATTTATTTGATTTGCATACCATCCACCGAGCAGCGAGTTGCAATAGTCTATTCTAGAGGACATAAACGCGTGGACAAGCTTCTCAGCATCCAATGCAGACAGCATGTGGTGTATTTTTGAGATATTTGTATGATGGAAAAATGCTGTGCGGCAGGTGTTGGAGATATAATTATCGAATGATAGACTGGTATTGAAAATCACTCCGAGGTTCTTGACTGTGGTGGATGAGGCAACAGTACAGCCATCTATGGACAAGTCAAAATCTGATATACTTTGTTTAGTGCTATTTGGTTCAATATATTGTAGTATTTCGGTTTTATTGGAGTTTAGCATAAGGAAATGATTTGCCATCCAGCTACTTATGTCTCTTATACAGTCTGTTAACCTAGAGAATCGAGCTTCACTGGGGTCGGAGGAAATGTAAATCATGTAATGTAAATCATCGGCGTAGCAATGAAAGCTGATGTTATGATTCCTGATAATATCTCCTAGTGGTAGCATATATAGTGAAAAGAGGATTGGGCCTAGGACTGATCACTGAGATACACCATATTTCACATGAGCGTAACATGACTTCTCCTCGTTAACATAGGCAAACTGATAACGGTCGGTTAGATATGATCTAACTGATCTAACTGATGCCAACATAGTTTTCTAGTCTACTGAGCAAGATTGTATGGTCAGTTGTGTCAAAGGCTACACTAAGGTCCAACAATATGAGTATTGAGGTTGCCCGACAATCCTAAACTATGAGGTAATGATCTGAAATAGCGTCGCTCTGAGGTATTATTTCTAAGTTATTAATGTTTAGCCTGTGAGATAGAATTAAGTCTAGAGTGTGTTTACGGATATGCGTGGGCCCTTCCATGTTTTGTCTTCCTTGCCAAGGAAGTTGAGAATGTCCATAAAAGCGAGTCCTGGTATATCTTTTGGGTTATCGACATCACCAACGATTAGGGCTTTATCTACAGTGACAGATAGCTCAGATAGGAAGTCCGCAAGTTCTTTAAGAAAGTCTGTGTGGTGACCTGGAGATCTGTAAATAGTAGCTAAGACGAGAGAAAGCGGCTTATTGTTATGATCTGCTAGTGACTAATTAAGCATCATTACTTCAAATTAGTTAAATTTTAGTCCAGTTTTATGATTTACTTTAAGCATATTTTTATATATTGTAGCTACACCACCTCCTCTACCCTTCAAGCGAGGCTCATGCTTATAATAGTAATCTTGTGGGGTGGATTAGTTTAAACGAAGGTAGTCGTCTGTTTTAAGCCAGGTTTCTGATAAGCACAGCGCATCCAAGTCTTGGTCTGAGATGATATCATTGATAATGGGTTCTTTATTGGTAAGAGATCTAATGTTAAGGAGACTAAATTTCAGCAGCGTTTCTTCTGTTGATATATTATTTTCCAGACTTATTTTAATTAGATTTGTACGAGATGAGGTACATGGTGCTCTGTAATTATTCTGGTGGTATTCTCTGTAATTCGCTGGTGGTAGTGCGGGTTCGGGGTGGTGGTCATCGAGCCTTGCCGAGTCTTGAGCCCGTAAGCCCAAGCAGGCTTCTCTGCCGCTTTTGATTCTACACTCCGGGGTGAGAACAGATCTGCAAAGCACACGTTAGACACATACGCCATTAGATCGACAGGTAGAACAAAAATTCACAGTAAGCTATATATGGATGACGGTAAACAAACGCTAGCCGGTGCCGTATTGTGATGCTAACAGGCTATATGCTAACAGCGGCGCAACTAGGAAAAAGTTGTTACATTTAGGTTTATTATTTAGTAACGTTTATCCGAGTTTACTTATTTATGATGGTATATTATCAGATAGGCAGCGCTTGAATACGAAAAAATAAGGGGAAAAAAAGGATTTTAGGATAAAACTCGACAGAGCTCCAAACTTAGACCAGGCAGTAGCAGTGAATCAGAACCCACATATCCATAACATCCACCTGATTGGAGGAGAAGATAGTTTCTAATCGCTACCATATCAGACCACATTTGTGTATATAGTGGTCATTTGACATGACCTATATCAGTATTGCTGAAAACATGATATGTTATTTCTATAGATGCCTAATGTATCAATAGATGCTGTCTCCTTAGATGGTCTTCCTCAGCACACAGATGACTGCTCTGCTGATGCTTCGAGAGGCTCGTCTTGAGGCACATTAAGACCCTGCTGCCACCCTCACTGGACCCCCTGCAATTGCCTACCGCCCAAACCGCTCGACAGATGATGCCATAAACACAACCCTCCACCTGGCTCTCACCCACCTGGATAACAAAAACTCATACGTTCGAATGCTGTT
>JBAJNP010008259.1:0-20635 GCA_036877545.1 Yasuhikotakia modesta | reverse complement strand
TTCATACATACATATATACATACATACATATATATATAAACAACCACAAATATATATATATGTGAGCCAACTTTATTTAAATCTGAATTTAAAGTTTTAAGTGTATGACTTCCCTAAAAAGTTACGTGCCCAAAATGTCACCATGTCCCTGTATAACACCCTCTAGTTTAAATACAGTCAACACAATCATTAAATATGCCCTCGTCCTGCTCTTTCAGATCCCTGGAGCTATTTTTTGCCAGCAGCCAGAACAACAAGCTCCTCTACGGAGAGCCTCCGAAGTCCCCTCGCGCCAGCCGCAAGTTCTCCTCCCCGCCTCCACTGGCCATCACCAAGACCTCATCCCCCAACCGCCGCCGGAAACTCTCCCTCAACATTCCTATAATCACCGGAGGAAAAGCTCTGGATTTGGCCGCCCTTAGCTGTTCCTCCAATGGCTATGCAAGCATGTATTCCTCTGTGTCCCCCTTTAGCAAGACCACGCTGGACATCAGCAAACTCTACGTGTCCAGTCCGATCACCAGCAAGATTCCAGATGAGGGTGAGGGCAAGTCAGACAAGACTGATGAGCTGTCGCTCTGCAAACAGGGTGAGATTTGCTTTTAATGCTTTAGACTATTAAAATATATTGCATATATGTGTTGTCGACTACATACTAAAGAATTATAAAAATATTTACTTAGTTTTATTACTTTGAGGCTTTGAAAAGAAGTTGCACTAAAAAAATGACTTGGCAGCCAGACTAAGACTTTAATAATCAGCTATATTAATTTACATGATTTAATGCAGCAATTGACCAATCAGAATCAAGCATTCCAAAGAGCACTGCATTTTTAATGCCCTTCACACAGAACTGAACACAGTGTTCATTTTCCTATCCGTGACTCTGAATTTTTCTAGATATTTCGGTGAGAGAGGAAAGCGACAACGACCAGATCCAGGATGACGAGGCAGAGGCTGAAGTATCGCCCACCAAGTCGCCCACGACTCCCAAAAACGTCAAATGCAAAAACTCCTCAGGTAAAAGACACTGTGTCCTAGACTTCCCTTCTGTGTTGTTATCTCTCTCTGACATAAAAACCAGAGCACCTGCGTATCACGCTGACAAGCCACCTGCACCCTCCACACCAGCCAAATGTTGCATTTATCAGTGGCTCCAAATGGCAGACTGGCTGTCATGAGAAAATAAGCGTTTAATGTGACAGGGCAATTAAATGCTATTTTATTTTTTCTTTAAGAAGTGTTTAATGTGACAGGGCAATTAAATGCAACTTTATTATTCTTTGTTAAGATTCAAGCTTTTTTAAAGATGTAAGTTACTTGACTTCGGCTGTATGCTAAACTTCTGTATGCGTTTTCTGTGTTTTACATGCCTAGTTTTTGAAGTGCGTTGCATTCCTGTTTGTTCCTTGTGTCCTTCATGTTTTAAAGTACACAAACACTGTATCTGTGAAAGTCTTCAGTAATTCTGAAGAAAGAGATGGAAGCCTCGCAAGACACGATTCATGCGAAATCTCATTAATTCTGTGGGTTTAAAAAAAAGCACAGGGAAACGCCAAAGGAGGCGTGAGTAGGTGTTTGGAAAACTTCTGCCATAGCAACCATTAACATGTATTCTCTCTGCCACCCCGGTATCCGGGTTTGTTTGAGTGCAGTCGATGCACTAAAACAATGCTGTCTGCTTGCTTTTAAAACAGAATTAAATGGAGGTCAAAGGTCAATGATGACACTAATGCTTCATACGTGTGCTGCAGTATTTTTGTCACGCCTCAGAGCAGTACATATTAAAGCATGTTACACTTGGGTATTTTCGGCTAAACCCATTTTGAAACTTGTAAGAACAGACTTGTTTTCTTTGAAAAATGATTTTGTTAGTCTGAGTGTGTATTTGAGTCTTGCATCCTAGAAAAATGATGAGCTATTTTTAGTCTCTACCATCTTGAGAATCAGAGCTCTGCCTATTGTCTTGATAAAAACGCAGTCAGTGGGTTTTATGTTTTATACCGCCACCTGCTGGATTTTTAGAAGCACCACATAATTTAACATTTTTATCAAATGATTACACGATGCATTAGAAAATATAAAGCGCGTACTAATAACAGTGTGGAAGATAAATGTTTATTTTGGTCTCTTTGCTAGTCACAGCTGATCTGGCCGAGTGTCATCATTAAAGGCTTATCCATAAAGAAGACAATGTCACTGCCTCCATTATTTCTGCATGAGTCCCTGTTGTTTTATTTTGAACCTGCTGGACTCTTAAAGGGAAAGTGTTTTAAAACATCTTTGCTTTATTGTTGCATCATTCGAGAGTATTTAACTGGTGGCAGACTGACTACCCTTTGTATGTTTGTCAAGTTTTCATTACAGCTTCAGTTGGTATTCCTTAGACATTCTGGTTAGAGATTCCTCAATTTCTGAATTCCTTATCCCAAGTATTAACATGTACAACCTGAAATACTGAAATATTCAAACTTTGTTTTTTAGATAATGTCACACAGGTTTTTTGTTTCTTTATATTTGCAATAAATTAAAACCTTTTAAACTTTAAATTTACAACTGCAAATATATTAAAGAGGCAGATATTTATTTAAATCTTAAAGCCTTGAGTTGGCAGACTTCAGTAATTAACCAGTTCAGATTTTCTCAAAAATGAAAATGAAAAAACTTCCATTAATTTAATCAGGATTAAAACATGAATTTGAGAGAGGTCAGATGAGTGTTACAGTGTGTTCTGTCTCTGTGCAGAATTCTCTCTGTTCTCCTACAACAATGGCATGGTGATGTCGTCCTGCCGGGAGCTGGATAACAACCGGAGCGCCTTGTCTGCCGCTTCTGCCTTTGCCATCGCCACCGCTGGTGCCAACGAGGGCACGCCAACCAAGGAGAAATACCGCCGCATGTCTCTGGCAAGCACAGGTACTGTTGGGATCAGCAGCCTGTTTCAGACTCTCATAGGCTGTGGGTATTTGTTGCCTGGCAAAAAAATGATTAACTTGAATTTTGATTGGCTTTTAGGATTCCCCACAGATCAGAGGAATGGAGATAAGGAGTTTGTGATTCGCCGAGCAGCAACTAACCGAGTTCTTAATGTTCTCCGGCACTGGGTGTCCAAACACTCACAGGTATGGCAGAAAATAAATCAAACATAATAATACAAAATATTCCACTGCTGACAATAATAGTTTGTAATAATGTTAATTGAAAATATTTGTGATGTTCAAGTGTCCAATTTTTATATACATTGTAGTAATGTTCTGATTCTGATTCTCCAGATCTTTCTGCTAAGTTTTGAGAGTGTCTTGTCTGACATTTGTGTGTATACCTGTGTATTATGTGTAGGACTTTGAAACCAACACTGAGCTAAAAATGAAAGTGATTAGTTTTCTGGAGGAGGTGATGCATGATCCTGAACTGCTGACCCAAGAACGGAAAGCCGCAGCCAACATCATAAGGTAGGAAGAGTCTGCCTACACCCGGACCACCCATCACTGCTGTGTGGGACTACAGGCTGTTCCATTCCACTTCAGTTCAAATGAATGAATACACAACATCATTTCTAGTATTTACTGCCATGTTTGTCACTTATGAAATCAGATAAACTTCTTACATTATGTGTATAGGGTTATGTGTTTAATTTTTGTAGCTATTTATAGTATTTGTACATTTGTATACAGTAGACTGTAACATACAGTATAACCTATCAAATGTATTGTCAAATGTCTTCTTTTTTTGTCATTTTTAAAAACTAAATTGATTTAAAAATCAAAATGTTTACTCTTTGTTTAGGATTTTTTATCACCATTATGTTACGTGTGTGTGTGTGCTTGTGTTGTCACAGTGGTTCCGACTTCCCGTCAGAAATAACACTGAACAGAATGAAACCATTATCATTTCAAATTAGGTAGACGCGCTAACCGCGTTAAATAAATGTGACTGCTATGAATTTCATGAATTCATTTATTCAGTTTGAACCACAAAGGATTCACAAACACTTGGGCATTTGTAAAGTTGTTTGTACGTAACACTGCTTATGCTTTACAGTTGATGCTGTCAGTAAGGTGACTGAAAGAAAGAAATCATACTTTAAATTTAAATTTTTATTCAAATGTGCGTGAACACCAGAATCACACATTAGCTGTGAATACTTGTAAATACAATAAGATCGTATTGGCATATAGGTCTGTGTTTATTGCTCTGCTTTGGCTTGTTTTATGTGACAGAACACTGACGCAGGAGGATCCTGGAGACAATCAGATCAGTCTGGAGGAGGTGCTACAGATGGTTAGTGGAATGATGTGGCATCATCTCCAATTCAATTCACACATGTTTGTGAAGCATGTCTTTGCAATTCATATCATTTCAATTCAGCTTTACAAAAAACCCAAGTTTCTGTGTTATCAGATTAAACTAGAATACCCAGCTAACAGAGAACACTGGCTAACATACTCTAAAACTGTACTGTTATTAGTGTTTTGTAATACATTCCTAAGATGATAGTGGAAAGTTTTAAATATGTTATATTTAAATAACATTCTAATAACTATTTTAATGTTGTTGTTACTTAATGGAAATGCCAGGGAATGTTGTTTTTTAGGAAAACTAAAATTGTTAGGTTGTGAAATCTTTGTTAGAGGTGATATCAGAAGGTACAGTTATAAAATAAAAAAATATTATGTACTACATACTGTGCATGTAACATTTATGAACTGAGTTCTAAATATTCAGCATGTTTAAACCTTCAAAACCTCACAATGCATATGTATTTATATGGTGACACTGTGTATCTCTGTGGATGTTGGTTTGTTTTTACAGTGGATGTGTATTGGATATGTTAAAGTGTTTAAAGTGCTGAAAGTTCTGAAATATCTCATGTACTGAAACACAGGTGGAGGGAGGAAAGGCAGAACCTTTTGAGAATCACTCAGCTCTGGAGATCGCTGAACAGCTCACCCTGCTGGACCATCTTGTTTTCAAAGTCATACCATATGAGTGAGTGCTGGTCTATTTTAATCCTCAATTCAGTTTATGTTCAGGCAGCTTTGCATGTTAAGTGCATGTTAAGTGATTTCTGAACAATACTGAATATTTGCGTAAATTGCACAATCCTAGCTATGGAAAAAGGAGAAAAATGTAGGAATTTTGGACCAATGACCATAACACTGCAACATTCTCTCAGCCAATCAGAGGTGGGGATAGGGTACGCCTGCTGTTAGTTGTTGCTTTTGTTGCATAGCATGATTGTTGTTTTGAGGGTGGAGCAATGAAGGGAGAGGTGTGTTTGTTTGGAAGTTGTTTTCAAAGAGCAAACAGCATTTCTGAGAAATCACTTACTGCACTTTTAAAGGAATTGTTCAAGTTCATACAAAATTCTGAGTTCAGTCATTATTTCTTCCTGTTATTTTGTTGGTGGAACTGAGGGACAATCTAAGCCATCAAACGCAGCAATCAAACACAAATCTAAGCAATTCTAAGCAATCAAGCACTGTTTTTCTCACAAATAATCCTCTTTCATGTACAGGGAATTTTTTGGTCAAGGTTGGATGAAGACTGACAAGAACGAAAAGACACCTTACATCATGAAAACCACAAAACACTTCAATGATGTATGTGTTCCTGTGACATCACGTGGTCCTGCTTTAGTTGAGATTAAATCATCATGTTATCTTTGATGCTTGTGTATTTCTGTACATGTGCTGATAATGTTACAAGCTGCTGAGGAGAAAAGACACAATTAACCATTGATAATATACCTGTTTCTTTTTTGCAGATTAGCAACCTGATCGCCACGGAGATCCTGCGCAGTGATGATGTGAATATACGAGTAGCAGTGATGGAGAAGTGGGTGGCTGTAGCTGATATCTGCCGTTGTCTCCATAACTACAATGCTGTGCTGGAAATCACCTCGTCCCTCAATCGCAGCTCCATCTTCCGCCTGAAGAAGACCTGGCTCAAAGTCTCCAAACAGGTGACGATACCCAGCCAACAAGTTTAGGTTGTAAGAACATTTGCGCAACATTTCTGTTAGTAATTAAAGCAACCAAAACATTACAAATGTTATTTTGAAAGTTCCAGGATCGCTCAAAATGTACAGTTTGGTATTAATATTATTGCTTTGTTAAAAGTAAAAAAATAATGTAAAGATCTACTAACAACTTAAAAATTACATTTTTAATATTTTTGTAAATTATATATAATGTTAAAAATCTTTCAACTATCTTATGGATTTTATCTAGATAAAGATTTTTATGTAGTTTATATTTTAAAATGTTCAACTATATATTACTATATATTTGATTTTGATTTATATATATTTTACAATTTATAACAATGTTTTTTTAAAGTAAGGTTTGTTTTGTTTTTAAAACATTAGACCAAAACCGTTATTGACAAACTGCAGAAGTTGGTCTCATCTGAAGGACGGTTCAAGAACCTTAGAGAGGCCCTGAAAAAGTGAGTGTCTACTGATGTTCAGTCAATACTGACTGCTGTCATGTGATTGGTCGATCTGAAGAGCATTTGAATCATGCCTGTTTATGTGAGCAATGGATGAAATGGATTCTTATAATAGATTTCAAATCTGCTTGCTAATTTTGTTCTGGTGTTCGTAGTTGTGACCCTCCTTGTGTGCCATATTTGGGAATGTATCTTACTGACTTGGCCTTCATTGAAGAGGGGACCCCCAATTACACCGAAGACAACCTGGTCAATTTTTCAAAGATGAGAATGGTAAGTGTTTAACAATCCTCTCTTTCAAATAGACGAGAGCCATAGACCATATTTATCGTATTTTGTTCTTCAATTTACAGATCTCTCATATCATCAGAGAAATCAGACAGTTTCAACAAACAGCATACAAAATTGAATATCAGTCAAAGGTAAAACTCTTGTTGCGTTGTACATCAAATCAAGCCAATGTATCTGTGATGTTTAGGAGGAATAGATGAAATTTTTCTAACCTGATAGATCTAATCTGATATTTTCTAACCTTCAGTGACATCAAGTATTTATTGACACATTAGATGCTGAACTGGACCATGCTGGACCAATACTATGTATTTATATAGTAAAACTGTAAATGTATGTTAATACTGTGTTTTTGTGTGTTTTAGGCAGCACTGTATTTACTGGATAGAAGCTCAGTTATGGATGAAGAAGGTCTTTATGAAGCATCGCTCAGAATCGAGCCGAAAGTGCCCAACTGAGAGAAACGCTCTGCTTGAGGTCACCACACTGTACAGACACCACCCTGTCTACACATCCATGTGTTACCTCCCCTATGACATCATTATATTCCTGGATGTGTTTCCTTGTTTTCAGTCATTACCAAATGTTTAAGATCCTTTACTGAGGTGTTAAATGTTGATTTCAAGCCTTTGTTGTTTAAGGAATCGTGTTTTTTTTCCCATTGCAACAATTCTATCCTACTCACCACATTTATGAAGAGGATCTAAAATGACAGTGACGGTTCTATCAGTGGACTGTTGCAAGTGTGATTGTCTCTGACTTTGTTACCAGGGGTAATAAATGTTTCCGAGGTCATCCATGTCACCTCCTTAATGAAATATTAAAAGCCGGCAGGAGCATTTTGAATTTAAATAGATGCATGTAACTAATTTACAGTATATGCATACCATGTAGCAATGTGGAAAGCAGATATATTACTGTATAAAATCAAGCATATAGGATAAACACTTATACTGTTATAATATTATATTCCAAGGCACATGTCTATGTACATAGCTGAACCAACTGCAGTATATTTACACCCATTTGTTGTAATAATGACCATTCGTCACCTGCTGTCACAAGAGGTGGGGTGGACTTTGCCTAGATTGCCATGAAATGGCATGATTTGGCATGACTTATTAAAGCAGTGTATAGTTTGCTGACATGGCAGTCACACTACTTCACATTGAAATCACATGGGATTCCTCCTGTTGACCAATAATGATTGACGCATTCTTGCATGTGGAATTTGTCATCCTCTGTTACCGCTGGTAACATTGTAACTTTAGCTGCAGAAATCAATGACCTAATTCTTCGCTAATGAATCGCAAACGCCTAAAATTAGTGGAAAGACTGTCTTCAGAAGAAAAAGCAAGACTATTTGATCTGCATTAAATATAATTCTATTTTTCGAAACTAGTTGTGATTTTATTTGCCCACATAATGTTTTTGTTGCTCATGACCTCATTTCTTAACATTTGGGTATAAATAGTGTATTCTGGATTTATGATTCTCCTTCTACACCAGATTATCCAGCTATTGTACATTCACAGACAATCTATGTCCTTCTTGCTGTTCCAGTGATCGTGGAACGTGACTGAATATAACTTACTGTAAAATGCATTGTCTTTTAAGAGTATGATCACAAGTAAATGACCTTCCCGCTTGCAGCATACAAAGGGTATTTTTGTAGTCCTAGAGTAACAACGAAGATCTCTGCATCCTTAACTTAAAAAAAGAAATAAAAAAACTAGAACGCAGACACACTTTTTTGTACAACCATGTCAACTCACCACACAGAAAGGTATTCTGTATATTTTGTACATGCAGCCCTTATGTATTTCTAACATGTACTAGTTTAAAGCACACCTCTTTAAAGCGTTGTATCCTATGCTTACACACTCAATGCTATATGATTTGTGATTTTGAAACCATGATATAGAGGTAGAGGACTTTAAAGTGTTTTTGCATATACTGTAATCCTGTCTATAATCATTCTCTTAGCAGGAATATAGTAATGTAGTGCTTATTCTGTGAATATTTGTATGTATTTTTACTATGTACAGTCTGGAAACACACTAAACGCTCATGTGGCAGGCATGCAACACTGTATCAGCCAGAAACTTTAAAAAGGACATTATATATAATATATATATTGTATGTGTAATTACACATATACAATATATATATTGTATACATATCTATGTGCACATAATCTTCTAAATGATATATAAACATACAAACAAACATTTTGCTGTTAGCAATACCCAGTGGTATGAGAATTATCTTTCAACCCTTAAGTTTATTTCCACAGCTTGGGAAATATTACCAGTTTTGTACAAAAAATGAAATGACACAGAAAAGAAAAAGAGAGAAAATTAATTAAACTGTATGTTTCCTGATTACCTCTTGCTAATAAATCTATTCTATCTCAGGGGGATATTGTGTCCTTGTATGTGTTTTTTGTAACTTTGCTTATGCATACTTTGCTTTGTCCTGTGCTTGTCTATATAATAAGACTGGCCTCATATTTATGTAAAAACCATCTTTAATATAATGCTATAAAATACATTGCTATATCAAGTACTGAAGCACACATTTGCATTCAACAGAAGTCTTAACACAGAAGGATTAGTCCATTGCTAGGTTTAATCTTTTGCATGTGCATTACAGGGTAATTTACCTTATACAGCATGAGGGGCCAAAACAGATGACGTTGTGTGAACTTAGAGGTTAACCTATAAATAGATAAAGTACTTAAATCTTGCCTATTTAAGCTTCATATTCCCTTTTCCAAACACACTGATAAGTAATCCACTATATTTACATGTCAGTAATACACAGTATATGCTGTTATGGTTGCTTTAAACCAGAATTAAAGTTTATCTGACAATGGAAGCTGATTCTAGTGTAGGCGGAGTCCTGAGGGAGTCACGTGATCGGGATCGGCCATACACCGCTCTGCTTTACTAACCGGTCGTATGGGGAAAATGAACGGGCTGTTTTTAACGTTGCTGTTTGCTGTAATCTCTCAGTTACACGCCGTGCCCTTGCAAACTGAAGAAGGTACAGTAAAATTATTAATAAGCTTTTGCATTTTGTATTTGTTGTAACAATTCTACACTTCTTCTCATGCGATGCTGCGTCAGACTTGCTTTCGCTTTCGATCGCATTTTGTGTCTTTCAACCTTTCGCAAACACGTAATAACAATGTTTTATGAACACACAGACATTCACTGTAAAAGTATTTTGTAGATAAAGTATTTTAAATATTGTGGACTATAAATGCATTGTTGAATTAATACAAATATATCAGTAATAATGTCCAATTTACGTCTTTAACTAAACATAAATATTGTTTGTTACAGATGAGTATAGTTTCAAAGTATGGATGTCACAGGTAAGACTATGATATCAAAATTACGAAACAGCAGATCCAGTGGTTTGTAGATGCATGTCGCAATTGTGTGACAATTTTGGCAACATAAAAGGAAGTAAACTTGACTTGAGGAACCATTTGCCCTTGTGAAATCCACAGTATAACAAGAAATATGAGACGAATGAATATTACCAGCGACTGCAAATATTTCTTGAAAACAAGAAGAAGATTGACCGCCACAATGCTGGGGATCACACATTTTCAAGTACACTTCATCTCACTTACAAAAGTGTTATTAAAAACGGTGTAATATCTACAAAGGTGTTTACAAAAAAACTCATGATATTGTTGTACACTATACAGTGGGATTGAACCAGTTTTCAGACATGACCTTTGCAGAATTTAAGAAGCATTACCTCCTCACAGAAGCTCAGGTATTCTTTTAAAATGTCTCATGATAAATAAAGACATGGGAAATTGTGTTTGCTGATGGAAATTTTACAACTTGACAGAACTGTTCAGCCACCAAAGGGAATCATGTGAGCAGTAACGGACCTTATCCAGATATGATAGACTGGAGGACAAAGGGACACTATGTGACAGATGTGAAGAATCAGGTTGTCATCTTGTTTACTTCTAATCCTCTATTAACATTGCAAAAAAACACTTGTATACTAAAAATCAGCATGTGTTATTTTTCAGAGGGCTTGTGGAAGCTGCTGGACTTTTTCCACTACAGGCTGTCTGGAGTCTGTCACAGCTATTGCCACAGGAAAACTCCTACAGCTGGTTATTGAACATTTATAGTTTTCCATTGACAGGGAATGTTTATCAATTTACTATATAGTAGTTAAATCTTGTTAGTTAGTAATACCAACATTTTAATGGCTTTACCACTGTTTTCTGGAGCAGATTCACACACACAACAACGACATATTACTAATACCACATACTAACATACACACACACATACATACACACATATATATATATATATAAAATGTGTCACACTGTGTCAAACCCTCTGTATGTTGTTTTCTCAATTCCCTTAAAGGCGGAGCAACAGCTTGTAGATTGTGCTGATGCTTTCAACAATCATGGCTGCAAAGGGTGAGTTTTAGATTAATGATAAGAGTTTGTTGGGTTTTTATGTGCATTTAGGAGTGAAGCTTAAATGCTGTAAAATACACTGACCATTTTCTTACATTTTGTCATGTTTTTAGTGGCCTCCCAAGTCAAGCCTTTGAGTATATCATGTACAATAAAGGTCTGATGACAGAGGAAGATTACCCCTACAGAGCTATTGTGAGTGATTTTTTCTTTCACCTCTTCTTTACAGCTGTAATTTAAAGTGGAATTGGTTTACAGTGTGTTTGCTTGTAGGCCGGTCCTTGTAGATTCAAGCCCCAGCTGGCTGCTGCTTTTGTGAGGGATGTTGTAAACATAACACGGGTAAGTGATCTGTAAATGTGTATAAGCTCTAAACAAATTGCATTTCATCACACCAACTGCAAATGTTTTGTTATTAAAGTATGATGAAATAGGCATGGTGGATGCTGTGGCCAGGTACAACCCTGTCAGCTTTGCGTATGAGGTTACATCTGATTTCATGCACTACAAAGACGGAATCTATACCAGGTTAGACAAATCTATATACAGTATATACTGTAACAAAAATATGTACTATATAACAAGACTTAACATTTGCTCAACAGTATTGCATAATAATCTCAAATTTTCCTGTTATTTAAAGAATCATAGTGATAACAAAGCAATACAAAAAGTATGTTTAATATATACAGTATAACATACTGTACAGCAATGCCAATATTGGTTGCTTTTTGTACTTTTTGATTTATTGATATTTTGTTGATGTCACACTAGATTTATTGTGATGACATGATGTCATAATCAGTATTATATTTCCTGTAACCTTTATTACCTGGATTGCATGTTTTAGCACAAAGTGTCACAACACGACTGACAAGGTGAACCATGCAGTGCTTGCTGTGGGCTATGCTCAGGAAAATGGAACTAAATACTGGATAGTAAAGAACTCCTGGGGAACCAACTGGGGCATAAACGGGTTGGTTTGCATGACTTACTGTTAAATAAATGTTTTATTCCAATGCTGTGCTGAAATTGGAGGATCAAATTATGTATTATATTTCCCATGCAGTTACTTCTACATTGAGAGGGGAAAGAACATGTGTGGACTTGCTGCTTGTTCATCATATCCTGTGGTGTGAATATCTGATCTCTCACATCAGATTAAGGAATTACATTTAAGTCTCACATTAGCACAGTTCATGCACAACAGACCCCTTTGTCATTGATAAACTCTTCTCAATAAATAACTTTAATTTTGTGAAAATCTGAATGTGTCCCTGTTGAAACCATGTTGAAGAATGACTGCATTATACTGAAATAAATATTTTCTCAAGGAAATATGTTTGTATATTGTATTAAGTTTTTTGTTTTGATTTCCATCTGTCAGGATAATGGTGTTTATTTGGTGGATAGAGCTGTGGTTTAAAGAAAAGTTTGGGCAGTGTAAAAAATGGATTTATATTCAAACTCTGAATTGACTCTGAAGTATGGACACCCTGTTGACAACCAAATTAGGTGCATTTTATGTAGCATATTAAAATTAATAACTTACTTAAATATATGTGTTTGCATTTGGCTTCTCCATTAAGCACTATAACAATAAATTAAACAGATACTGTGAAACACTTGTATCACTAAAGCAACTCATTGTTACGTTTGATTGTTTTCTGAAGGTCTGAATATTTTATTGCAATTCCACAGCAAACCAGTGAGTGGCGATGTAAGTCAACTACCCACGTTTGGGCTTCGACAGCTTGCACCAGAAAGGAAGCCACTATTTATTTATTATTTATTATTATATTTTTTTTTTATTTATTACCTGCTAGACAAAATGTGACACCAAAGAGAGAGAAAATGAGAAAATATACAGCTGTTGGAAAACCGAAATATATATTCTGAATAGAAGGGAACGAGACACAACGGAAGTGACGTTTCTGCCAGTTCACCAATAGGCACGCGAGCCATGAATACGCGGTAAGCGCGAGCTTTCACTAATGTTATGATGACATGTGCGGCGAGTTTATGTTTAGTTTAAGTTTCATTGTTGCGAGCAATAACTGGTAAAGTTTGGGTGAAAAGTTTGCTTTGTTTTTAAAGATTTTTTTAGGTTCACACGAGAGCAAAGAGAACACAACTTTGCGCCGTGTGTGTTGTTTTGATGTAACTCAGTGGACGTCAGCTGACCGATGTAATGTAATATTTATATCAGCGTTATATTTTTAAGCTACGTTTGTTTATGGGATTGACTAAATGCCGTAGTAATGAACTGCTGAGAGTTTATATTTTATATAAACGTATACACGATGCCGGCCCTACCTCAAAATAACCTGAAGGAACAACTGGAGCGACATAGCAATGCCGCACAGAACAAGCTGCCAGTGCTTAAAACAAAGCCTGGGTAAGACGATAAACGACACATATTTACACACAAACCTCTAACGTCTACACGTTAGAAATTATGTGTTTAAAACCAAAGAAATTAAACTGATCATGACAAGATCCCAAATGTGCATGAGTGTGTTTAATTCTCTTGTTTCTGTTTAGTGGTTTTTGCTTCAAAAAGAAGTCTCCATTGGGTATCACCAAACCCGAAGGTCCTCAAAAGGTAACTGGTGCAAATGTCTTAACAAACAGGAGTGTCAATGTTCCACACGACTTTAAAGTAACTAAAACTCCTGTGACATTTCTGAAAAAGCCTGAGAAAGCCGCACCGAAAGTCAACTTCTTCACTGCTCCCAGCAGACCCAAGACATGTACTTTTAACCCATTAGCCAACCCGTTTGCTGTGAGCAAACCACATCTTGTCCAGTCTACTATTAAGGCCTTGCCAAAACCTGCCAGCTTACCTGTGGATTCCATTAAAGGCCAAACTGCAGATGAGCTGAAGAATGACTCCTTTTCCCTAGCTGTCAGTGAATGGGATGATTTTGATGATTTTGAAACCCCGGTTAAAGAAAAAGTAGCATCACCATGTTCAGGAACATCTACAAAAAAAGCAAGTGTATTGAACCAAAAACCATCCCCAAATCCCTCTTGTAATAAGAAAGATGATGCTTTTGTTAATGGCACATCCCATGCTAGAGAAACTACAGATGCCCCAAAGGACTTCCTGTCAGCTACTGATGGAATTGGTTCAGAAGCTCCTGAGAGGGAACCAGAAGACTCACCCATTAAAACAACCAAAAGACGTAAGGGTTCAGTCCAGCAAAACTCAATACTGAGTGACACAGAGGATGAGGAGATTGTGGATGAGTCGATTCCACAAGCCAAAGAAGAGGAAGATAAGTGTGTGACAAGTTAGTACACTTCATTTTATCAGCTATGCTGTCATTGTACACTAAATCTTTTATATAGTATGAAATAGGTTGGTATGCTCAGATAATTAACAGGAATTGTTCTGTGGAACACAAGGAGAATACTTTGAGAATACTATGAATGTCCATTCAATGGAAGTCAATGGGTGCCAAAGTTGTTGGATTAGCAGCATACTTAAATATGTCAACAAAGTCATTGGAATATTCCATGAATGAGTTAATGATGGAAGAATTTTTATTTTTGGTTGAGTTTATTTAAATGTATGGAAATGAGCAGCTAATTAATGGATTTTAATTTTTGTGTGAACTGTACCTTTAATAATTAGCCTTTGAATGACTGCAGATGAGAAGGCATCTGTTGAAGAAGATAAATTGGCTGAAACAGACGTTGTGGACCTTAAAGACAATGAGACTGATTACTTATATGAAGAATATGATGATTTCATCCCACCATCACCTGTTCCTGAGGATACAAGCCTGTCTGATAAGAAAGGGTAAAGTGTTTTCATTGCTAAATATTAACTAGTTAACTAGTAAACTTTTAAGTCTTACTTTCCAAAATTACTTTGTCTTATTAGTTCATCTGCCCTCGTTACAAGTTCTGACAAAAAGGCATCACCTCACAGAATTTCCTCAAGCCTGTCAGGATGCGTGGATGGACTTCCCAAAGAATCAAAAGGTATCACTCATGCAGTTTTACTTTGTGATCTCTGGTGGAAAAGTCAAAGTGATGCTTTAATTCTGTACATATAATGTACATTTATTTCTGATCTAGAAACCGATGATGCTCTCTTCAGCATTATGGAATCAATTTGTCGTCTTGTGGACACCATTCCAGAACATGAGCTTATAGGTCTGACCTGCGGTACAGAGTTATTACTGCAGAGAGCCCACAGGTAAAGCAATAAAGGAAAGATCTGCAGAGTTAGCACTTGGTGGGGGTGCAAGGGTAATATCCCAGCATACAAGTGAGGCTTTAAATTAAACTTTATTCTTTGTTATTACTATATCAATACTAGAACTGAGTTTATTAACACATGTGTCTTTTCTTTACCACAGAAAAAGAATGCTTGCTAATGGTGCCCTATCTATAACATCTCAATCATTTAAAACACCAACTCCAAATTGTAGTGTGTTAAACAGACAAAGTTTAGGTGTCGCGCCATTTAGTCTGACATCAGCAGTGACCCCACTGACATCAGAAAAAGGACAAAATGTTAAAACAGGCTTTCAGTTTCGTAAGTCCATTGCCTCCGTCATGTCTGTGGATAATAACAGTGTGTTTGAAGACTCTGACTGCTTCATTAATGGAGTTGAAACCCCTGGAAGTTCCTGGAATCTTAACAATTCTCAAAAAACAGCAGCTGGTGGGAACACCACAAACCGGTCAAGTCCAGCTTTGAGGAAATTTGATTCCAATTCAGGGAAGTGCTACTCCGGGCTGTCATTTAAAGAGTCACAGGATCAGTCTGCAGAGCTAGAAAATATTGACCTGTTCTTTTCTCCCAAACGACCAATCGAGAGCAAAGTTGCAACTAACACAGAAATGAGAAAAGTCACAAATTCTTATGCAGACACAGAAGACGACTTTCTAGTGGATGATTTTGATATTGATGATTTTGATGAGACTGATATCCCAGATTACTATGAGGAACATCAAAGTGTCCTCAAATCAAGAGGCAACTCTGGTGCCATGACATCATCAGTGCGGGAGGGAGGGGCTTCAAAACCTTTGGAGAAGAAGACAGTCACCACACCAGCATCACAAGCTGTCAAAACCAAACAACCTGGTAAGTTTAGGTAATTCATTATTCTTCTTAGGAAACAAGGCAAAAATGCCTTATTCTGTTTTACGAGTACAAGTAGACTTGCAAATTGTATGCATGTAGCATGTAGATGGTCCCAGAATGGTTCCTGTTTTTGTTTTTTTGCAACATAATGTACTATTTGTCTTTCCCTGAATAATCAATATGATATCCTAACCTTAAACAGAGTTATTAAGGTAAAGAACTTGCTGTATGTTGTTCTGCAGAGCCCACCTATAGGAACCCAGCTCATGATCGCTTTAGAGGCTTCAGCTTCTCACACAGTACAGAGATGATGAAGATCTTCCATAAGAAGTTTGGTCTTCATCAGTTCAGGTTCAATCAGCTGGAGGCCATTAATGCCACTTTGTTAGGCGAGGACACATTTGTACTAATGCCTACAGGTTTGTCACTGTCAGTGCTATGGGTAGACATTATTTTGTAATTAAACATACAGGCCCACAGTTTATGAACTACATATAATATTGTATGGCTTATATAATGTCCTGAAATCCTTCTACAGGTGGGGGTAAAAGTCTCTGTTATCAGCTTCCTGCTTGTGTGTCTGCTGGAGTGACTGTTGTTATATCGCCTCTACGGTCTCTCATAGTTGACCAGGTCCAAAAACTCACCACACTGGATGTGAGTCCCTCTGCTCTTCCTTAGTGGGAGTGATTTCTCTGGTTGCTCATAACATACACTTACTGCCTAGTTTCTTGTTTCAGATCTGTGCCACTAGTTTATCAGGGGACAAAAGTGATAGTGAGGCTGCAAGAATCTATATGCAGCTGTCTAGGAAGGATCCCACAATCAAGTTACTGTATGCCACCCCTGAAAAGGTGAGTCCTCAAGCTTTAAAGAAGAGTTTGGGTGTGTCTTAACCGGTGTTAACATATTTGTTGCCCTTAGGTATCTGCAAGTGGAAGGATGATCAGTGCCCTTCAGAATCTGTATGAAAGAAGTCTGCTGGCTCGCTTTGTCATTGACGAGGCCCATTGTGTCAGTCAGGTAACTTCAGTTTAAACTGTACAGTGACTAGGCCCATCGTGTCAGTCAGGTAACTTCAGTTTAAACTGTACAGTGACGAGGCCCATGAAGGGCCTTCATCTTTCTGGCCCTGATAACCAGTTTGTCAGATTTCAAAACATAATATTAATAAGTAATAATAATCAAAGTAACAGCTGTTTAAATAAATAATGGATTGTTTTTTCCTGTCTCCCTCAGTGGGGTCATGACTTCAGGCCAGACTACAAGCGTCTACATGAGCTCAGAAGGATGTTTCCCAAAGTTCCTATAATGGCTCTGACAGCCACTGCCACTCCTAGAGTCCAGAAGGACATTCTTAACCAGATGGCAATGACTCGTCCTCAAGTGTGAGTCTTTCCGACAGTTGGAAATTTTTTTCGACCTTCCGTTTCTCATTCACTCATCAGGATCTTTTTACATAATGTTCACACTTTAATTTATAATTCAAATCCCAAACTGGAATTTTTCCCACATAAATAAAGTGATATGTCTGTATTACACTATCATTTGTTTTGTTCTTTGGTTTTGTACTTTACGTATATAGTATTGAATTGCACTATACATACACACTTCCTTAATGTATATATTTGTAATATAGATTCTACTTATTTCTTATTGTCTTTCCACAGATTTACTATGAGCTTTAACAGAAACAATCTCAAATACTCAGTTTTGCCAAAAAAGCCCAAGAAGGTTGATGAGGAGTGTATTCAGTGGATCAAGAAACACTATCCGCGTGAGTGCTGTCCTTATATAATCACCGTTAGTTCATAATCACAGCATTGTGATTACAGTAGAATCACATAGATCATATTAATAGATCATATTGGTCATATGTGTGCAGGTGACTCAGGTATTGTTTACTGCTTGTCACGCAATGATTGTGACACTCTGGCTGAAAGTCTCCAGAGGGCTGGAATCGCCGCGCTGGCCTATCACGCTGGACTGAAAGACAGCGACAGGGAGTACGTGCAGAACAAATGGATCAACCAGGATGGCTGCCAGGTGACAAACTTTACTATTAAAAAGTTAAACTTAAATAAATAAATGTGGCCACATGTCATGTGGCATAATCTGCAGGTTTTATTTAGGTTAAACGGAGCCACCTAATCTGTTTGATAATCATTCAATCATTAAGTTTAAAAAGTTACTTTGAAAAATATGCTTTAAAAGTTTTGATAAAAGTGATAAGTTGTTCATACTTGCATATACTCAAAATATTGTAATAATTACTTGAAAATGTAATTTGCACATGAAAATTTTTGCACGTTTTTAAAGTATGAATCACATTTCCTGTAAGGAAATGGTAGAAAACATTTTTTAACGTGTGAAGCCACAGAGTACAAAGATTACAGGATTTTTTCTGTTTATCTGAACACCATTTTTTGTCCTTGACTCTTGAAGCATTGCTCTGAATGGTTTTAGGTTATGTGTGCTACCATTGCGTTTGGCATGGGCATCGACAAGCCAGATGTGCGTTACGTGATCCACGCCAGCCTGCCGAAATCAGTGGAGGGTTATTACCAGGAGTCGGGCAGAGCTGGTCGAGATGGGGAAATCTCTCACTGCATCCTCTTCTACTCCTACAGCGACGTCATCCGCATCAAAAGACTTATAGCCAGTATGTAACTCTGTTCTGTGACTGCTAATAATAAACTTATAATAACCTAATATTACTAATAATATTAGGTGACTGCTAATAATAACCTAATAAAGTTATATGTAAAAGAACTATAAAGAATTAAATTTTTGAAAAGTGTACTGTTTGTTATGCTGTGAAATGACAGCCATGTTTAGCTAACAGAATTAAAGTGAAAAGTATTTGTCAGTTATGGTTACCCATAACTGAAATGTGACCTCTGCATTTAACCCATCCTTCGTGGCGTGAACACACACATACACACACACACATAGAGCGCCCAGGGAGCAATCGGGGGTTAGGTGCCTCCCTCAAGGGCACTTCAGTTGCTATCTGTCGGCGCAGGAATTGAACCAGCAACCTACTGATTACAAACCTGATTCCTTAACCAGTACACCACAACTGCTCCCTTTAGGACACTGTAATACAGTCGTTGTTAACCTGTCTGTGTGGGTATGATCTTCATTATACCTAATATAATTGCAGTGGATAAAGATGGCAACCAGATGTCCAAAGCCACCCACATCAATAACCTGCACAGTATGGTGCATTTCTGTGAGAATGTGGCCGAGTGCAGGAGGATACAGCTGCTGGGGTACTTCGGGGAGCACACGTTCAATACAAACTTCTGCAAAGAGCACCCTGAGGTCATCTGTGACAACTGTGCCAGACCACACGTAAGACCACCATCAATTCATTACACTCCTCAATGCAGAACATTATGATGTAGTAATATACCACACTCATAGTTATAGGGTGAATTGTCCTAATTTTGGACACACAAGCTTCAGCTCTTCCCCAAAACCAATGAGTGCCAGTGAAATTATAAAGAAATCAAAGCTGTACTGCCATGTGATCAAAGTATGAAATATTATTAGATGTGGAATATACTACAGATGTCCGAATACAAAAGTTGTCCTACATTAGAGCAATTCACCCTATTTATTAAACACAATTGATGTAAAAAGCACTTATTTACAATAGCACATAACATTAATGTATATTAATGTTATGTATATTATGTTTGTATTTGTAATTATTGTTATGAATAGTCACTGTTCTGAGTACTTCCTGTGCTTCAGAAATACAAATCAAGAAATGTCACAGAAGATGTGAAGAAGATTGTGAGGTTTGCGCAGGAGAACTGTGAGAAGGTCGGAAACAGATACGGCAAAACCTCCCAGCAGAACAGACTTACCCTGAACATGCTGGTTGACATATTTCTGGGTAAGAAGCCTAGTGGGACCTCAGATGTTACTGTGAAGATTGTGGCTTGGGATTTAATGCTGTCAGGATTGTGTGGCAGGCTCTAAAACGGCTCGGATCCAGTCTGGAATGTTCGGGGTGGGAGCGGCATATTCCAAACACAATGCCGAGAGGCTCTTTAAGAAACTAGTGCTGGACAGTGTTCTGATGGAAGACTTATACATCACTAAGAATGGGCAAGCGGTGGCCTACATATCAGCAGGGCCCAAAGCCATGAACATACTGAGCAGCAGCATGCAGGTGAGTGGAAAGCTTTCAAAAAATGATGTCTAGAAGGGACAGATATTAGCCTGGGTTTGGAGCTACATTGCCCTAGATATTTGTTAGGCCCATATTTCATAACATTTATGCAAGTAGGTTTTAGACACTG
>JBAJNP010008258.1:0-20636 GCA_036877545.1 Yasuhikotakia modesta | reverse complement strand
GGAACTCTGTAGTTCTTCTCATTATAGCTGTTGAGAGGAGTCTGCACAGCCCAAAGTACATTGGTGTGTTTAATTTGGCTCTGGCTGATGTTGGAGAGACAAATGCTCTGATTCCTAATCTAATGAAGACTTTCCTGTTTGAGTCGCAGTACATCTCCTATAATGCTTGTCTGGCAAACATGTTCTTTGTTTTCTTCTTCAGCACAATGCAGTGTTCCACACTTGTTGTTCTGGCGTTCGATCGTGTCGTTGCTATTTGTTTACCTCTGAGATATCATGCCATTGTAAATAACACTGTCATGTCTTTAGTGTTTTCAGTCACATGGGCATTTAACATATTGGTGATAAGCACAACAGTGTTGTTGATCACTCGTCTTTCCTTCTGTAAAACCAATGTGATACCAAGTTTTTTTTGTGATCATGGACCCGTATATAAGTTGGCATGTAATGATAACAGCGTAAATTTTTTTATAGCAAAAGTTAACACTGGTTTATACCTCGTAGCTCCACTGATCATTATAGTTCTCTCATATTTATGCATCTTTCTTGCCTTGAGTAAAATCACAACTTGGGAGGGCCGCTTGAAAGCTCTGAAGACCTGCGCTTCTCATCTGCTGCTTGTAGGAATCTTCTTCCTCCCCATCTTGTGTGTTTACATGCTTACTCTGTCTCCTAATGTCAGAATCATCAGCTTGTCTCTGTCATATGTTATTCCACCGATGATTAATCCCATCATTTATGTTTTAAACACAGCCGAAATCAAGGATGTAATTCGCAAAGGGTTTAAAAAAAGATCTGCATTTTTAATTCAAAGATCAAAAATTCAAACGTCAAACTGAGTTTCAAACCAAATCTTCAGTATCTTCAGTTTTGCCTGTTTGCTTTAGTCCATGATGTAAATAGTGAAGAATTGTGTGAATTGTGGGCTTTGAGTTACAGGACTGTTTAAAGACAAGTGACTGGTCTGACTTGAGAATGGTTTAGAAGTAAGACTATAAACGTTCATTCACAAAGACTGAAAGCTTTTTTAACTGAAGGTCATTTATCAATGGCTGTATAATTATAGAAAATTATATAGGTTTACCATCATATTACAGTTATCATGCCTTTACTGTTTAGTGTATATGTTACTCTATACACATCTACTGTATTTATTATTTATTAGTAATATTAATTATTGTAATTGTACTGTCTAGTGTATTTTTGTTATTGTATAAACCTCCACTGTAAAACCTTGTAATATTTTCTCTACAACTATAAACCACCTTTTTTTTCTCAAACATGCTTATATGGGTACTTTTAAATTATTTTTTAATAAATAAATGAAAATATTATATTTGCAATTACTACAAATGTAGGAAAATATTAAACAATACTGTTTCAACAACAATAGTATTATTGAATAATATTTTAGCAAACAGTAGATTAACAGTGTTTTGGTTTTATGAGATCATACATTTATTAATCATAAACCATAAATTTATGAGATCATAATTCTATTCACTACAGAATGAAATAAAAACAAAGCAATTGTCATATAGGACAGTATAGCACTATATTTGAAGACCTATTTGGTTTTCAATATAAATAAAATATTTACAGGAAATTATGAAATCTGCCCTAAACACTTATCCTCATTATATACATTCAGAAATACTTAAATACTGTAGCCACGTGGATAACGTTTTGTTTGTAGTGAACATAAACGGTTGCGACAGGAAGACAGTACTGTACTTAACAGTTCCCTAAATCATTGTATCTGACAGGGCCGTAAACCTACTGAAAAAGATAAGTTATAAAAGATTAACTTATCACCTTATTCACCACAGTTACATTATCTTTACTACTGTTCATGATAATAAAATACATCACACATGTAGAAGTTAATGAACAAAAGCACATCGGCCTGCCCTCCCGCATCACTTGGCTTAACAGTATAATATTACATCATTACTGTGAGTCATTGAGTTGTCATGTGTCTTTATGTAAGTGTCACTACTGTGTATATAAGATCCAAACACTGATACAGGAAAGCAATAAAATAAAGACACTGAAGTCATGTCTTGCTGAGAGAACAGCAACCAACAAGTAATGCAAAGAATTAATTCAACAATCAGATTAATTCAACAATCCACCAAACCTCAGAAACTGTCAGGGCCTTTACTCAGTCAAATACAGTAACTTACTTATCCATGTAAGTATACAGTATGTCTGGGATTCAAATATGTTATAGTTATGAATCTGAAAATCATTTTAAGAGCTGTAAATTTATTTACAATATGTAGTTTTGTCATTTCTGTAATTTACAATATGTCAATGTTTTACTTATGCTCTTTTGGTCATTTTGAATTTCAGTTTGGGAGGAACACCAAAAACAAAATAACCATGAGTTCCATAAATACCAGTTTTTCTCCTAATATCTCCATCATACGTCCTGAATACTTTTTCATCAGTGGATTTTCAGGAATACCGTACAGCAGTTATTATTATATCTTCTTGTTTCTGACGTACATTATTGCTGTAGTTGGGAACTCTGTAGTTCTTCTCATTATAGCTGTTGAGAGGAGTCTGCACAGCCCAAAGTACATTGGTGTGTTTAATTTGGCTCTGGCTGATGTTGGAGAGACAAACGCTCTGATTCCTAATCTAATGAAGACTTTCCTGTTTGAGTCGCAGTACATCTCCTATAATGCTTGTCTGGCAAACATGTTCTTTGTTTTCTTCTTCAGCACAATGCAGTGTTCCACACTTGTTGTTCTGGCATTTGATCGTGTCGTTGCTATTTGTTTACCTCTGAGATATCATGCCATTGTAAATAATACTGTCATGTCTTTAGTATTTTCAGTCACATGGGCATTTAACATATTGGTGATAAGCACAACAGTGTTGTTGATCACTCGTCTTTCCTTCTGTAAAACCAATGTGATACCAAGTTATTTTTGTGATCATGGGCCAGTTTTTAATCTTGCATGTAATGATAACAGCGTAAATCTAGTTATGGCATATATTAACACAGCTTTATATGCCATATCACCGTTCATCACCATAGTCCTGTCGTATCTTTGCATCTTTCTTGCCTTGATTAAAATCACAACTTGGGAGGGCCGCTTGAAAGCTCTGAAGACCTGCGCTTCTCATCTGCTGCTTGTAGGAACCTTTTTCCTCCCCATTTTGTGTGTTTACATTGCCGCCATCATGCGTTCTCTGTCTCCCAATGCAAGAATCATCAGCACATCTCTGTCATATGTTATTCCACCAATGATTAATCCCATCATTTACGTTTTAAACACAGCTGAAATCAAACATGTCATTCTAAAAATGCTTAAAAGAAAATCTGCCATTATTCCAGATATTTCAAGCTGACTTCATCTGACAATTATTGTTTTATTTGCAGGTATACAGACATAAAGGCTGAAATTATTTTTAAACATAAAGGTCTTTTAATCCTGCATTTTTACTGTAATGTTTATGAATTATGTTGACCATCATTTTATGACTATCATGACTGTATTGTATACTGTATCTCTGTCATTTCCTATAATTTCCTCAGCAATGATAAAATAGTTATTTCCTAAACCTACTTCTATGTGGCCTGTGTAACCCCATTTAAATAAATGACTAAATAAACAATCTCTTCTACATAAATAATATAATATATATACGTTAATAATCATATTTAAAAACAATTATAATAATTCAGTATGACCAATGATTAAGTTTTATTTTAAATCTTGTTTCAGTTTTACAGAATACAAGCAACAGATCTGTGTTTTATGGTCAAGGCTGATATGAAAACAATTCTGTTCTCTTCTAATCATCAACACTAAAGTAGACGTCAGTCACACAATCTGCTAATGAACAGGTGAATGTGGCGAACATGTGAGTTACTCTGAAAAATATAAACTTCAGTTAAAATTGATGTAACTTGTGCTGAATATTGCACAACAAACGCACACAATTTTCCAGTGAGCACAAGAAAAACAATGACAAACGTCTTCTATTTTATAATGAAAGAAACTGGCATATCATTGGCAATTTACTGGTATTGCTAAACTTATGAGGACATTTGGACCTCAGTAAGGTAGTGATACACACACACTCATAGTGTCAAACCTCCAAACATTATTTTGCTGTGTATTTACAGATACAGTTTGTACATGTACTTTAAATGCACCTTGTTCATGTCATGCAATAGGGGGCGCTGCAGAGTCTTCCATCGCCTCATGTGCCAATCATTGTTGGGCCTAATGGCTGACAACTCTAGTCTAATCTTCCCAAAATAAGTAAAGAACTATTTTTAACATTTAAATCTAATTTAAATGACTAATTAAGGAAAACAAAGTTTGATAAATTAGCTTTCACCATAATATAATAGCCAAAGCATTAAATACAACATGCAGTTGCTGGTGTTACATCACTGTGTAACCAGAATGATCTCTGGAGGTCTATCAGTAGACATATATTTCAGTCCATTAGCACAGATATCCAGTGAATGTGCAGGAGTCAGTGAGCACGAGGAGAAAACAAACATCATTACAGTCATAGCTGTGGACATTAAAGCAGCTCACATTCACAGTCATATCCAGGTCTGTGGTTTACATATATAGTTCATCTAATAACATTTTAATAGTTTATAGTTAATCTTCTGAATTCATTATTTGTATAAATGCTAATGTTTTTCAGATATTTTTTTCCATCTTGGACAAAATACCAAAGTATGAATTCTATAAACAGTTCTTCCCAAGATGTCTCTATTGTTCGTCCCGAATACTTTTTCATCACTGGATTTTCAGGAATACCACACAGCCGCTATTACTATGTGTTTTTATTTTTCATTTACATTATTGCTGTCATTGGGAACTCTGTAGTTCTTCTCATTATAGCTGTTGAGAGGAGTCTGCACAGCCCAAAGTACATTGGTGTGTTTAATTTGGCTCTGGCTGATGTTGGAGAGACAAATGCTCTGATTCCTAATCTAATGAAGACTTTCCTGTTTGAGTCGCAGTACATCTCCTATAATGCTTGTTTGGTTAACCTGTTCTTTGTTTATTTGTTTAGTTGTACACAATGTCTGACTCTCGTTGTTCTGGCGTATGATCGTTTCGTTGCCATTTGTCTGCCACTCAGATATCATGCTATTGTGACGAATACTGTCATGTCTTCAGTTATTTCTGCAGTTTGGACACTAAATGTTGTCTTTGTGAGCCTAATGGTGTATTTTATAACCCAACTTTCATTCTGTAAATCTAATGTGATAGACAGTTATTTTTGTGATCACGGACCTGTGGCTAGAATGGCATGTAATGACAACAGCATTAATTCTTTCCTGGCAAAAGTCGCTACAAGTTTGTACCTGTTAGCACCCTTCAGCATTATAGTCCTCTCATATCTCAGCATTTTTCTTTCTTTAAGTAAAATCACAACTTGGGAGGGGCGACTTAAAGCTCTGAAGACCTGCACTTCTCACCTCTCAATTGTAGCACTGCTTTATGTTCCCAAAATATGTCTTTATATTATAGCATTCACAACATTAGTTTCTCCCAACGCAAGAGCCATCGGCTCATCTCTGTCATATATTATTCCCCCAATGATTAATCCCATCATTTATGTTTTAAACACAAGTGAAATAAAAGACCTGATTAGAAAAGTGTTTAAAAACAGGGCTGTACCAATTACCAGGTTGTTTTAAATCAATGTAGGTTACTTTTAAAGATGATGATTTAAAAATGAAATGTAAAAGGAATTAATAAATTAAATAGAAGAAGGCGTTTGTGTAAAGACCTGCTTGTAGTAAATCATTCAATATTATTTACTAAAATATTTATATGTATTTTGAATGTTGAAATCACATGTTGATTCTGACACACAGATGTTGCTGTTTTTATTCTGTCAGCTGTAATTGATTTTTTTTAACACTTTAACTCTACAATAAAACAGTGGTCAAAGCATGCAGTCACCCTCTGCACATAAACTTTTCTGGGTCAGTCACCATTAGTACCATTAAAACCCTCCTGAGCAGACAGCAGTAATTCACGATGCAGCACATCACCAGACTAAACGTGAGCTGTGAGGCTCGTAGCGAACAAACCAGTTTCTGAAACCTGCTAGTATTACATCACTGTGCTGTCTGCTAACTCACGCTGATACTGAAAGAACCTGCACACAACACAGAAGCCTACTGGTTAAGCCAACAGTGTTACCCACAATGCCTCTGTGCTACACGTCTGTGAAAGCAGGTACTGTTCATTATGAGATACTTTATTAGTTGGTGAGACAGCAGGCTGTGTGTTTAGGGTGCGTTTGTCCATAAGTATCTCTTTTAAAATGCCTGCTTTGAAAACTCTGCTTCAGTCCAAGATGTATGTTGCATTCTGCACACAGCTCTTAAATATCTGCAGTGAGATTCAAAACAGCACAATGTTAATACATCACTTAAAACATTTAAAAGTCACTAGTTGTCATAGAATTAGTTGAATTGAATTAGCTGATAATGTGTTGTTACCAAAAATAATTAAAATGATTGCCCATCAACACTGCTGTAGTGGCCAAAAGCGTTTGCGATGTGTTACATCATGATGTTATTTTGAAGGTTCCCTCAAGAGATGTTTCAAACAATATATTTTGGATTCAATGACCAGGATGTTCAATGATCTGGTGCATGAGACAATGAGGAAGAGCTTTAACAGCCTGTGATCTAAAGATCTCTACTCTGTGAATTAGGGTATTTCACTTTGTGTTTATGTGCACAGCTCTCGGTTTCAAATGTTATGCAGTTTTGTATGCAATTGTATATAAAGTTATATGTTTTAAAATAGAATTTATATCCTGGTCATTTCTAATTTCAGACTGAGCAGAACATCAAACACTGACATGAGTTCAATAAATACCAATTTTTCTCCTAATATCTCCATCATACGTCCTGAATACTTTTTCATCAGTGGACTTTCAGGAATACCGTACAGCAGTTATTATTATATCTTCTTGTTTCTGACTTACATTATTGCTGTAATTGGGAACTCTGTAGTTCTTCTCATTATAGCTGTTGAGAGGAGTCTGCACAGCCCAAAGTACATTGGTGTGTTTAATTTGGCTCTGGCTGATTTTGGAGAGACAAACGCTGTAGTTCCAAACATGCTGAGAACTTTCCTGTTTGAGTCGCAGTACATCTCCTATAATGCTTGTTTGGCAAACATGTTCTTTGTTTATTTCTTTAGTTGCACACAGTGTTTTATTCTTGTTGTTCTGGCGTATGATCGTTTTGTTGCTATTTGTCTGCCACTCAGATATCATGCTATTGTAAATAATTCTGTCATGTCTATAATTGTTTCTGCAGTGTGGGCATTTAATGCATTTGTGATTACTCTGACTTTGGTTTTTATCAACCGACTGTCATTCTGTAAATCTAATGTGATACAAAGTTTTTTTTGTGATCATGGACCTGTATATAAGATGGCATGTAATGACAACAGCTTTAATTTTTATTTAGCAAAAGTTAACACTGGTTTATATCTCATAGCACCACTGATCATTATATTTTTCTCATATTTTGGCATCTTTCTTGCCCTGAGTAAAATCACAACTTGGGAGGGACGCTTGAAAGCTCTGAAGACCTGCGTTTCTCACCTGCTGTTAGTGGCGTCCCTGTTTCTTCCCATTTTAAGCATTTATATTGCAGCATTAACAAATTCTCTCTCTGCAAACGCAAGAATAATCGGCACATCACTGGCATACGCTGTTCCACCGATGTTAAACCCCATCATTTATGTTTTAAACACGGCTGAAATAAGAGGCTTAATTCGTAAAGCATTTAAAAACAGGCATGTACCGATGTAAAGCATTTGCTAAAGCAAACTGACTGCAATTTATTTCTTGTATTTAGGTTTTAAATTGTTGATATGCAGGATGGATTCTAAGTAGCAAATTGTTGAAGAACATTTTTTATAACAGAATGAATGAACAAATAGAGAATTATGAGAAGATGTTTATGTACAGCTGTAAGCTAAATGGTCAGTGATGATGTGTAATTCATTGGTCATTTATGGATTTACAAAGAATTCATGTTTAATTCAGTTTATTTTTATTGTTTCTACAATTTTATTTGATAAGCAAATGTTCTCAACAAATGAGGACTTACGATGCAATTTATGATGCAAACAATCTTATTTATTATTGTGGACGTTATATAAATGATCTGATTAGAACATATGTGCATATTGCAGACAGTGTAACAGTGTTTGTTTGAGGTAGGATATTAATTTGAGGGCCGTGACACAATCTTTTGTGTGAGTAAGTGTGTATTACTGTAACAGTCTTACGCCCTGTTTAATCTCTTTTTTCTGTTTATGTTTCGAGATACAAACAAAGACAGTATGATCATATCTTAATGATGCCCATCATCTCCCGGTGGTCTTCATTTGCTGTTTGTTTTTCTCTATTCCCAGTGACCGTATGCCGTTGAGAGTGTCTGTCGCTAGCAAACAAACCTATTCATGACTCCTCCACCAGACAGTTGTTAGCATGAACAAACTGCTTATGTCATGCTAACATTAATCTACACCAATATCTGTTTGATCGCCTCGTTTCTGATAAACCATAAACTAAGAATAAATGAAGTATGTTGTTTATATTGTTATTATTATCAGTTTAAAAAATAATGCATACAGACAAACAATGGTTGAGTCTATACACAGGAAAGTCCATCACTTTAACATATCAGTAATAACCTTTATTTAAATGCATTCATAAGATCTTTCACATAAACCTCACAAAATATCTTCATCTTTTTTATTATCCTTGTTTCTTCATTTCTCATATCAACATCTATTTGCTGCATCCTTCCAAGACACAAATCTTTGTAAAGCTAAGCAATAATAACTTAAAAGAAAATGTTACCAGCATTAGGAAAATTACATCCATATATTTATCAATCTGTTCATGGGTGGTGATTTGTTGCTGTAAGTGAAGTCTAATATGTCACAATTAATATTTAATAACACAATAAAGTGATTTTGTCGTATTTTCCTGAATAGTAACATTACACAACCATGAATCGCTATTTAAAGGCTATGATATTAAACTTGAATCCTCAGCTGAGATGAGGGTCATTGTGAAATGATTATTTCATTATCTCTCATCTCAGGACACTTTTACACTCCAGAGAGAGGATTATAAGGGGCAACTGGGACTAATAGATGCATCCTCCCCACTCATGCTAATCCTCTGTTCTTTTGTGTACCTGTGCACTTATTCTACTGCACTACTGTGGTCCAGCCCCAGGCTAATTAATTAGCATGCATCTTAACACATTTTTAAGCTGTGCATCACTGCATTTTGATATATACAAACAACAACATGCAACAATTCTCAAACATAATTCATAAGCAGTTTAACCAGACTTGAATCCCTCTGCCTCTTACAAAGCCTTTAGTTTCAGAGGTGGTAAATTCACAACAAAGCACAACATTATATTGCATCATTGGACTCTCTAATTGCTCATGGGACATTTCAGCAGATATAAACTGGAACACAGAGACACCTAACAGACAGAGTCGAGTAAGGCGGAGCAGTAAATGTTGCACTAAACCTTTAGGCTTAAATCTTACTTTAGGCTTAGTGACCTTTAGCCTTGGGTCTTTTGGCTGTAAGTGTAGTTGTTATATGATTCATATATCACACGCATGCTGTAATTTAACATATTAAAGTGCTTAAGTTATRACGCCACACACTAACGCAATGGGATGCATCACTTAATAAATTCACGCCTGGACAACAGCAAAAATGCCCAAACGCACAAAGTCTGAAATTAAATAAATGTTATCTTGTGAAAAGAGTCAATGGCTATTGCATATTTCCCCTCTTGACCCCAGACTGCAAACGGTGCACCGGGTACGAATGTTAGATGCCCCGCCCTCCTTATTGCGTCACAATCAATGCCACCACCCAAGCTGACGTACAGAAGTTCATTCAATAAGTCTGAGCACAGAAACATCATCAGATACTTTGTGCTGATAGCTGCGCATCTATAGTTCAACCACGTTTAGTTCATGCGATGCGTTCGCGTGATGCGCACGGGGTGGCCGGTTTTACGCACGCCGTACCCCAGACGTTACGAACGGGATAATAACGCACAGAGTAAATCGGTACCTTCTCACGGCGACGCGGCCTCTGTAATCGCAAAGATAGCCGGAACCGAGTCGTTTTCTTGCGGGTTAAACAAACAAACGATCCCGGAGCGATTTACGATCCGAGGACGCGTACAGCACCGGCCGCTGCCGTCGGGACGGGAGGCGGTTCGCAGCTGAGAAACAGGAGCAATACTTCTAATGCGCGCATTGTGTTTGTTCACACTAATGTTGTGCACAGCCAAACAAAACGTGTTTAAACAAAACATTATATAAAGTCGAAATGATGCTCATAATGTGGAAGTGATCATTTATAGTTTTGTTGATGTAGTTTACGCTGCGTGACCACCAAACTTTCTTACAAGTCCATTATAAAACAGTGGTTACGCTGTTGGATGTTTACTTGTAAACAATAACGTTACAAATGTACTTTTAATAACTTAACATTAGTTTTGACTTATTTATGAGGTGTAAAAATCAAAATCAACTAACCTGTATAAGTTTTACTCCCTACATTCATATAATAGGATTAAGTTTAAGCATGAGTAGCTAATATTTACATTACTGGTGTTTTGCTTGCTTTTGTAAATGGTAAATATGTTTAATTCCTGTAAGTTTTAAGATCCTTTAACAGGATATAAAAAGGAAAACGATTATGGGATCTTCAGATCAGTTCAGTGTTACCCGAAATATCTCCATCATACATCCTGAATACTTTYTCATCAGTGGACTTTCAGGAATACCGTACAGCAGTTATTATTATATCTTCTTGTTTCTGACTTACATTATTGCTGTMRTTGGGAACTCTGTAGTTCTTCTCATTATAGCTGTTGAGAGGAGTCTGCACAGCCCAAAGTACATTGGTGTGTTTAATTTGGCTCTGGCTGATTTTGGAGAGACAAATGCTCTGATTCCAAACATGCTGAGAACTTTCCTGTTTGAGTCGCAGTACATCTCCTATAATGCTTGTTTGGCAAACATGTTCTTTGTTTATTTCTTCAATACAATACAGTGCGTCAGTCTTGTTGTGTTAGCATTTGATCGCTTTGTTGCAATTTGCTTGCCACTAAGATATCATTCCATTATCACCAACACTGTCTTGTGTTCATTTTTCTCTGTTTTGTGGGTGCTTAACACTGTTATGGTAGGTTTTACAGTGTTTTCAATCACCCGACTTTCTTTCTGCAGTTCCGCTGTGATTCAAAGTTTTTTCTGTGATCATGGACCGATATACAAAATGGCATGTAATGACAACAGCATAAGTTCATTTTTGGCCAAACTCCTGACCGCTTGCTATTTTGCAGCCCCTTTGATAATAGGCCTCTCATATCTTTGCATTTTCTTTGCCTTGAGTAAAATCACAAGCTGGGAGGGGCGGATTAAGGCCCTGAGGACCTGCGTTTCTCACATGCTGTTAGTGGGAATTTCGTTCATCCCTGTAATCTGTACATACATCGCTGCTCTCATGTTTTCCCTCACTGCAAACGCCCGGATCATCGGCACGTCGCTGGCGTACGCTGTTCCTCCCATGTTAAACCCCATCATTTATGTTTTAAACACGGCTGAAGTTAAGAACTTCATTCAGACTGTGTTTAAAAAGAAGTCTTCATCCATTGTCCAAGGTTTTGTAGATTAATTTAGATTTAATAGAAAAGTCTAGCTTTGGCATGGTTTATTTACTGTATATTTAATGTACAGGCCTATGTTCTGTAGACAGTCTCAAAGCATCTGTCATGTACATCAGATGAGTTCAGATAAACATGCAAGTGTTGTATATGATATGTAGAAATATGTAAGTAATACATCTATATTGTCTCCTGTCAAATGTAAATGCAGATTCACTCTGGTGTGGTGAAAGTGACGGTGTATGTTTATTTTTGTAGTGAGCCACAGCAGGAAATGTGGTTATGATGTCTGAATTACTGAAATATTTTCCATATGTTGTGTTTCTCTGGTACTGTCATGTAAAAAGTCCTTTTCTAAAACTGTAAAGCAAAACTTAAGATATCTTCATAAACATCTTAGATGTATATGAAGCAAATATTATATGAAGCTGTTTCTTTGAGCTCATGACCTTCTGTTGAGTTTAATGGTGTCTGTTGATAAGTGAATATGTGAATTAAAGCTTATGCCAGATGAGGAAGCGCATGTCTGTTAATGTCTGTAAACCTGTCTGTATGGTACAGGCAGGTCTGTGTCTGTTGTATCATACTGTACTATTTCTGTCTCCTGATGGCCTCCTTATACCTTTACCACCAGATTTACTGTTGAAAGCGTTTTATGTTCTTTCCTTTGATAGTTAGAGATTGTAGTTTGTAAACTACTTAATCTTTAACTGAATAAAGACATTATCCAGAGCAACCTACAGTGTTTAAGGTACGTTGTATTACAGTGTGTGTTTTTGACATGTATTGTCAGCATGTTCTACCAGATGAGTTAATGATAGTGGACCTGAAGCCCAGAGTCCTAATGAATCCTCCTCAGGGATTATTCAGACGTCTTCAGGTCAAATCCCCCAGGAACGGTGTGGCTAATCATTTTGGGCAGCTGCACACATTCCCAGCGCTACATATTAGGGCTCATCTGAAATACATTACAGCCCTGTATCTCTGTTCAGTGTCGTCCTTTCACATTAGTGCTGTTTGCTTCACAGACAAGTGTTTAAAAGTTCAAGGTCTGTCTTTTACTGACATCTAGTGGACAGGTTAGAAAATGCGCCTTCATCAATTTAATAACAGATGATATCTGTTATATATTCCAAATCTGTTTAATTTTAATATGATTAAAATTTGTATCGAAAGCAACGTTATTATTGGTATAAAATGTGATTAAATCCTGAAGTGATTTTAGGGCTGCATTTATAAAACTGCTGCTGTACAAAAAAGGAGTTTCATTGGTTAACAATATATATTTATTTCCCATGAGTATTTATATCATGCTCCAATATCACACATTATAGACTATTACTATTATAGATAAATACTGTATATATGTATCTGCCCTTGCCTATATAAACATCCATTTGGTCTTTGGTGTAAATATATTTAATTGACAACTTCTTATTTCTTACAGAGCTTTTGTATATATCTTCACATTTTTAAGTTATCTGTCTTCTGTGCACTGAAAACTCCAGAAACAAACAGAAGTTCTGCTGGGTTTTGTTCCGTTCGGTGCTCAGACATGTTGTCTGTCTCTTCCTGACATCTAGCGGACAGATTAGAGAACGCATCTTTATTCCACACAAACAGCTAATTTCAGTGTCATTCATAAGTTATAGTGTTTGTTTGGTCGCCAGTATACAGTCAGAGGTTTTTATTTGGACTCATATACACTCACAATATAAACATTTTCTATTTAAGATATAACATGTATTAATAGTCGTTTTGAGTCTATGAAATGTTGATGGAATGAATGAAAAAGGAATAAATGTTTACAATACAGCGCACAAACAACCACCAACTATGTAAAGTAACAGCTCCTCATGTCCTTACATAGATATAATGTAAACTAAGTTTTTTAAACATTGCTCTCATGTAAAAAATATGAAACATTTTGTCTAAGATAAATTATTTCGAAAGACAAACCGCATGTAACTCTGTGTAACGTTTGTATATGTTTTTATATTTTTTTATACATATAGTTAAAAGTAACTTATTTTGGTGAGACAGAATGTTTTTGTTTAACCTTTCGTCACATTTTTAACTGGCCTGTTGTGCCACTTTAGGCTTTTTCACAAACTTTATGATCTTTTCCTTCAGCTCATCCGTTTTTAGACTGTAGATGATGGGGTTTAACATGGGAGGAAGAGTAACAGAAAAAGTCATGATAGCTGTAAAAAGATCAACGTTATTAACTACATTTAGGTTCCCTAGTAAGTACGCGAGAATGATGGGCATGTAGTAGATGAAGACCAAAATCATGTGGTTGAAGCAGGTCTGAAAGGCCTTCCAGCGCTGCGTCACGGACGCGATGCGCAGCACGGCCACAACCACAATCAAATACGTGAGAATAATAAAAGTCAGAGGGCCCAACAGAGTCGCCATCGACTTAGCTGTGGCCAGCCTCCTGTTGTAGGAGATGTCCGTACAGGCCAGTATGTAGACGGGCCCGTGCTCACAACAGCAGCTCTGAACGTTTCTGGGGCCGCAGTAGGGCAGCCTGGCAGCGAACGTGACCGGAAAAATATCCAGCAGAAAAACCAGGATCCAGATCCCGATTATTATGAGGATCATTCTGGGGTTGGTGTTAATGGTGGAGTAACGCAGCGGCCAGCAAATGGCGACCAGACGATCATAAGCCAACAGTGCCAGAGAGAACGACTCCATGTCCCCGAAAAAATGCATGAAAAACATCTGAGAAAAGCATTTTCCAAACGAGATGTTGTTCTGGTTGAACACAAAGACAGGCACCATTTGAGGAATGATAACGCTGTTCATTGAAATGTCAATGATGGCTAGATTGCACACGGCCAGATATTTAGCGTTCTGTAAGCTGGGGCTCAGGACCACCAGAGCCAGCAGCAGAGCGTTACACAGCAGCGTAATGATGTAGATGATGAACAAGCCCAGCACCAGGAAACTCTTACTGGGCAACTTACTGAAGGCAATCAGATTAAATCCATGGTCCACGGGATTGGTGCCGTTGCTGAAGGTTTCTGGAAAATTCATCTGAATGCCTGCAAATCTTAGAAAACGCTGCAATTAGTTTTCGGCTTATGCTTACAGTAACATTTACAGTAGATTCTGTTATTTACATTAGTTACTGTAAGTACAGTAGATAACAATAAACAATATTTCATTTATATAAACAACATGTTTTTTAAGTATTTACTAATACACATTTAAAGCTGCAATCCAAAACAAATCAGTTTTTGAATCAAAAGTTTTTAAAAGGTAATACACACTAAAACAATACACAACACAGTGAAAAACACCATAAGTAAATTAACAATGACATTAAATACACAATCCCCACCAATTTGTCTCGACTCTTCCCTGCGCTTTAAAACTCTGCAGCGCCTCTGCAGAAAAACTTATTTTTAAAGGACTGCATTTATAAAACTGATGAACGGTCAATTGGGTTTAATTAAGCACTGCTGTACAAACAAAAAGTAATTAGCTTTATTAATGTCTTGCTAGTTAACAAAAAGTTAGTCACAAGTATTTAATTAGTTGTCTTACTGGGTCTGATCACAAACTTTTGGTCCAAGTCCAATGAGTTCTGGTGACAGAAATTGGCCCACAGAGGCAAAATCAGAACATTAGTTCTCAGCAGCTTAAAGGCAATTAAATGTCAGATCTTGTTGACACATATTGCAGTATATTTAGGCTTTATTGTTCAAGACACATATTGCAGTATATTTTAACTTCTAAAATTTTATTTATGTATAATAATTTGTAGTGGTTTTACACATTTTAAATTTAAGAGCAGATTTCTGCAAACCCTAAACATACTGCAGCTGATCAGAGACTTTAAATAACACAAACCCTCCATTTAACCACGTCTGAGGTCTTATGGTAAAATGAGCACCATGAGAAAAACAAGTAGATAAACGTTTTATACATCAAAACATACAGCATTAACTCTAAAAGGCCTAAATCTGTGAAGATGGTTTAAAAAGGCCCAAATTACCGCTTAAAATGAATCATAATAACACAATCTGACGCAACCCTGATATCTGTAATATGAAAAAAGCTTTTTTTAACGCATGTCCACAAGAGACTCATTATCTTGTTTTGACAAACCTGCTGGTTTCTCAAAGGACGTCACAGAAACAAAACACTAACTAAACAACTGATTCATTTAACTAATAGACACCAGGGAGTGTCAGTTGCTACAGTACACAAAGATCTAACATCTAACAGGTCTCCAGATAATACAATCAGCTCATGATGATGCAGAAATGCATCAACCAATCACAGCGTGGTCTGCTGTCACGTGACCCTGCTTGTGTAGGATAATTGCAAGGGTGGATTTTACATTAACACAATGCAACACATCACACCATTGTTCAAGATCATCTCATGTTCTCAAGTGAAACTGAAGAACGTTTGCAAGGAAATAAATCATATAAAGAACAACTCAGATTTACACCAACCTCATGACATATTTAAATGTCACATATTGATTAATAGTATATGTATACATGCCACTACATCCTGTTCTGTGTGTTTTTTAAATGAACGCAGTGATCCATTATTAAAATAAAACAGGTCACAGTCCAGGACACGAAGCCAAAAGATAATAAATGATTCATTAAAACTACATAATAGACAAGACATCAGGTTATATAAATGTGTGACAATGTATTTTACATCCACTGATATGAAACATACATTAACACAACCACAGCCCTAACACAACCATATATTATATACAAGAACAGCTAGAAGCTCTTGGCCTTGTAATATATGGATATATTATATAATAATATCATATATTGCTTATTTTTTCTCAATTAAACCAGAAACTCTCTAAGGTTTCATTTAGGCATTAATATGAATTAATTTAGTTATAGTTATATTTGTTTATAACAAATGCTTGTCATTTTATTAAATAAACATCAACATAAGGGGAAATAAGATGTTACCAAATAACATTTAATAACATTATTTATTTACAGTGGCGCTTTACTTTCCCCAAATATAAAGAGTCTGATTACAAAATATATTTTATTATATTTCTACATTTTATTTTAAACATTTTAACATTTTAAAAATAGATGAAATCAAGGACAATTTTTCATATGGTGAAACAGCAGAGATACATTGGTTTAGCTTTCCATCTTGTGGACATGAACTGACATTACACTGTTATTTACTTACGTGATTGTCCATCAAAACTTTCATCAGTTTATGTCCAAGAGATACTTATATTATTATTATTACTAATATTGTGTTCTGTGTCTACAGCAGAGCTTAAAACTCCTTTAAAAATCACATTAAAAGGAATCCTGGAAAAATCTGGGATTATTTAAAAAAAATCATAATTCAGGAATAACAAGTTGTGATATTTGTTTACTGTGAAATCACTTACAATCATGTTTACGGGTTCAGTGTGGGGTGTGATATTAACTCTGCTATTCATATATATATTAAATATTTACATATTAATAAACTGTTGACGCTACTGAAATATAAGCATATATGACACTTAATGGAAGATAAACATTTACAAATAAAGTGCAAACTATTACCATATAATATAATAACATGTTTGGAAACAGCTTCCATGCAAAGACTTTAATTTTACACCATTATCTCAACATTATCACGTGTAAACCTTTCGCTGAAAGCATTTGAACACGTTCACCCTGATCTCTTTAGTTTTCAGGCCGTATATAAGAGGATTCAGTGTCGGAGGGATGATCATAGCGACCACCCCGCTGAGTTTTCGGACCTGAGGGGGGATATTGTTAAGCCTGTATGAGATAATGGTGAACAGACCCACGCACTCAAACAGGAGGAACACGATGAGATGCGTCCCACATGTCTGCAGAGCTTTGCTCCTCGTGTCTGCGCTTTTGTTCCTGAAGCAGGCGACCAGAATCTGCACGTACGTGTACAAAATCAAACCCACGGTTATCACCTGACACACGGCCGTGATCAGCAACCCGTAGATGTTATTGACGGTGGTGTCCGCGCAGACCAGCTGCAGCAGGGACGGGTTGTCGCAGTACGTGTGCGTCAGATACGACCTGCACCGAGGCAAGCGCAACAACAGGATGAAGAGAACAGCCATCAGCGCCCAGTTTGTAAGCCAAGCCAACGAGATGATCCTCATGAGATGACTGCTGCTCATAATCACGTTGTATCTCATCGGCTGGCAGATGGCGATATATCGGTCGTAGGCCATGGCTGTCAAAATGAAGACGGCAGCCACAATATACACGTGTATGAAGAACGCCTGCGTGACGCAGGTGGAGAACGACATGACCCGCGTGTCAAACAAAAGCTCGTGCATGATGTGCGGCAGCAGCGCTGTGGAGCCAATGAGGTCATTGATGGGCAGATTCAACAGCAAGATGTTCATCGGTTGATGAAGAGACTTATTCCTTATGATAGTGAACAGGAGGAAGAAGTTACACAACAGTATGATGATATAATTCAGAGCAGCAAAGACAAACGCGATGATGGCCCTGTCAGGCTGCAGATCAAAGCCCTGGAGGAACAGCACAGATGAGACATTGTAGAGGCTGTCGGCTGAAGACATGCCACCCGCATTCAGAACTGAGAACAGACGTACAAAACAGTACAAATACAACCATTACATTGTGCATCAGTCAACGTCAAAATGTGTGTGACATTTTAAAACAGGTGCAATGTCTGAAAAACTTACATCAGATGATATACGCTTAAAAATCCCCTGTTTCTCTACATGAGGTACACAACTGTCTGAGAACATGACAGAAGAAGTGTTTTAAAAATGTCTGATCGTCTGACTAAATGGCCGACCAGTCCAGACTGGTGAATGTATTTTCACTTGTAGCTTTATATAGCGTCTGTGGGGTGTGTGGAGTGTGAATTATTGCCCTCACGACAGGAAAAAAACAACTGTCCTGATGTCATGAGACCTGAAGGAATTATTTATAAAGCAACAAAAACAACTGGAGAATGTAATGTTGCCTTTATAAATAATCGGTTTGTTAATATAGTCACATTAATAAAATCAAATCTGTAAGGTATGTAATAATTTCATGTTCACTTTTATAGACCCAGTAACTGTCCATTCAATAGTTTTAATTATAACATACAGAAGCTGCTGGCCCAGTATAATTTGATACAACAACACAAACTCTTGAAAATCACACACATTATATTATATATCTGTTTCTTCAAATTAAAGATAAATGTTTCCATTATGAAATCCACTATGTTTAAAAATGATGCAAAAATCCAATACAGATGAATTTACACTAGGAACTATCTTCCAGTAAATACCAAATCTGTGGCATATTTGATGTATCCATCACACATTATAGATCAAATACATCTAAAATAAAAACTTGTTGTTAAAATGTTACAGAATTAATAGTTCTGGACAAATATCAATTTAATGTTCTGATTGGAAACAAAGACAAACAACAATGTTAAAACTTTATCTAAAACATATTTGTTACCTAATGGGAACATTGGGGGAAACTTTTTTATAACGTAAAACTGTTAGCTGGGGACCGTATATGCCGTAACTAGTAACTGGGCAATGCTTGTGAGCACACAGGCCTGCATGACCTCGGTTTAACTTACTAACTTACCTGTGAATCTGAACAGATGATCTTCATTCATGTTAACTGTTCTATTACGGTTCAAAATGCATTACAGCTCCTGGCAAAGCGACACACAGAATCCAGAAGTGTGTATTTCATGTTAATACGTAGAAACAAACACTTATAATATGTTGTGTTATTTTAATGTGGAGCTGTAGTGCATGTCAAAGACAGCAGAGGGCGACATGTTTCTCACAGACATTAAAGGCCCATGAAAATGTCATGCATCGTCACGTATGCAAGTCAAAAATATCAGCCATTCACACGTTTAACATGAGTATAAATCACATACACAGATCAACAGAGACTCATCAGTGCTGAGAATAACTGTGTAAGACTGTCTCCTGACTTTACTTTGATCTGTTAGCCATAGAAGATGCAACTCTAACTACTTAATCTTCTAGTGTAAAACAACTAATCTAATGTGAATGATTATAATCTAGACTATATTTATCTATTTCTATATCTATATTCATCTATTCATACAGCTGTTGTGCTTTGTTTATTTCCAGATGTGTGAAGGATATGAGCAAAGTCTTTTTTGTTTTATTATGCAATTATTTCATTGCTGTGGATGGTGTAACTCTACCTTTTAATATCTGCTATTGTTTTTTCAGATTGTGTGTAACATGATTAAGGAAAAAGGAAAAATGACGGCTGACGTTTAGACAGCAACAGAGCTGAAAGTAGTGAGATTTAGACTGTTTATACAGCTTATTTAGTTCATTAATAATGTAAACGAATAAGCTGTGCACTGTAATTGTAAGTTTAATCAAATATTCACCATGTATCTCAATGAATCTGTTCTATCACTGATACTGACTTTAAAGTCATTGGAACTTTCTGAGACAACCATTTATCCTGCATTTATATTTGCAGCCACGACGTACTTGTTTATCTTATTTTGCAATCTAACTATTGTTTTAACCATCTGCCTGAACAAAAGCCTTCATAAGCCGATGTACATCCTGTTACTTAACATGCCTGTTAATGATATAATGGGCGCTACGCTTTTTTTCCCTCAGCTGTTGTACGGCATCTCATTTCAGGACAGAACAATCTCTTACCCCGCTTGTTTTCTTCAGGGTTTTTTGGTGCATCTGTTTGCCAGCACATCTTACATGACTCTCACAGCCATGGCCTACGACAGATACATCGCCATCTGCTTGCCATTACGATACACTTCCATCATGACCAATGCCAAGCTTGTGAAGATCATAACAGCTATATGGCTCTTTAGCATTGTTGTT